>VDFB02375567.1:0-195312 GCA_007258455.2 Sequoia sempervirens | reverse complement strand
AGTTAGTTGTTTTTGTCCACTAACTCAATTATAGGAATTAAGGGGTTTCGTCCTTAATTTCAAGTCTAGAGGGGTTTTGCCCTTAGGTTGTTATAAACTTGGTTCATATTCCACAAGGGAAAATAATAATATAAAATAATTTCACAAATTGATTTCCCCTTCTCCTTGATTGATCTTCCTTATATACCATTTTTCTTTACTAGACATAACTCTTCATCTACATTTCTTTTGACTTTTCATTAAAACTAAACTTCATTAAATTTCAATTTTTTTATAATATTAATTATTCTCCATTTTATTGTCCTTCCTTAAGGGAATCACATGAGAGGAGGGGGCATCACAATCCACCCTTCCAAAGATTATTTGTCCTCAAGCAATCACAACTAGGATGCTACATCCAACTCTACTAATTGTTCTTTCCTTGCAACTTCTAATAGTCTCAAGGGTTGTTCTTTATGAAGAACCATTTCACAATTCAACTTTTGTTGCATTACTCTGATATTATCACAAGTTACAAAACTTGAACCAATATATATTTCTATTTTTAATTCAAAAAGTGGATTATCCCGGTGAACAAATCTTTTTGCATCTGAAAGGAAATAGAAAAGAGCAATGGAAAGTACTAATAAAGAGCAATTGTTTGAAGGAAAGAGATTACCAAATAAATTGAAGTAGCCAAACCAAGCACCACCAAAGCAAGAGAGACACAAGAATTTGTTAAGGGGAAAAAATAAGAAAAAACCCCAATATTATGAATGGAGGCAAAATGCCTAAAAAATAATACAAAGAGAGAGAGAGAGAGTTCACCACAAAGCTTCAGCCTGTACATGAGTCTTGAAGAATGAGAGGAGAGGCACTCAATAAGTAGAGGCGAGAAGGAGTTAGAATGTAACTCCCAACTCAATGAATGCCACCATTCATCTATGTGTGTGCAAAGTGTCACCTCTTAAGGAGGTGGTTACAAATATTCCTTAATAAAGGAATTAAAAATAAGCCATCCTCACACATGTGTGAGATGACAAAAAAAGACAAAAGACTTGTAGGGATTCCTTTGGAATATTCCTACAAGTTAATAAATAATTACAATTAAAGAATAACCTTTACCAAGTAAAGATTAATCTTCTAACATCCCCCCTTAAGCTTTACTTGGGGAGGTTACATCAAACCCTTCAATGGGTTGTAAACCAAGATTTTTACAATGAAAGAGAAATTTATCTTTACAAAGAGCTTTGGTGAGAATATCTGCAACTTGATCTTCACTTTTACAATACAAAAGAGAAATTTGCTTGTCTTCAATTTGCTCTCTAATGAAGTGATGTTGAAGAGCAATGTGCTTGGTCCTTGCATGAAAAATTGGATTCTTTTCCAAAGCAATAGCACTTTGATTATCACAATACAAAGGAGTAGGATCCTTTTGAGGTAGACCCAAGTCTTCAAGTAATCTTCTTAACCATAATGCCTCTTTAGATGCATTTGTACAACCTTTATATTCAGCTTCTGTAGAACAAAGAGAAGTAGATTGTTGTTTCTTACTATTCCATGAGATTGCACCTGATCCAACAAAGAAACAATAACCACAAGTGGATCTCCCATTATTGGGATCACCTTCTAAATTTGAATCAGTATAACCTTTTAAAGAAAAATCATAATTTGCATCATAAAAGAGACCAAGATTAAGAGTGCCTTTAACATATCTTAAAATTCTTTTTGCAACTTTAAAATGAGTTTGTTGTGGTTTAGACATAAAGCTAGAAACCAATCCAACACTTTAGGTGTTTGCCAAATTTGCATACCCAAAATAATGTAATAGGCCCAAATCACTCATTTGAAATTGTTGATTGAGTTGAGACTTAACATCACTAATCAAAAAGTTAGAACTAGAAGTGATAATTAAATCATTAAAATAATAATCACAATATCATTTTCACTATGTTTAATATATAAATTTGGACCATTTTTACTTCTAATGAAACCATGAGATAGAAAGAAAGCATAGCCCAAATTATAAAATGTCAATATATCTAGACATAGCAATAATAGTTCTAGGTTTCCTCTCACTACATCATTTGTTGTAATGTAAAGGGAAATTGTGTCAAGATTAATAATAAAGGACTTTGAAAATTAGTCCTAAAGATGGTTTTAAAAAAAAACCATATTGCCTTCAATAAAATAATGAAACATAAAGGTTTCAAGAACTTGATCCCCATCAATTTAGAAAATAGATCTAAGTTCATAAAAAAAATAAGTGCATACCATCAAAGTGGATGGAAATATTTTCCATGGGTCCCAAAAAAAAAACTCCAATGAGACTTGATAAAATATATGATTCATTATAGATAGGGCTCCCTATGCAACATTACTGCAAATGTGACTAGCACAAAAAATATATGTAAAGGCTCCATTGAGACTTGATAAAGTGATTAACTTGCAAAACATATATAGATGGAATAAATCCATCAAGAAGGCAAATACTCCAATGAGCTTTTAATTTTCAAAAAATATATAGATGAAATAAATCCATCAAAAAGACAAATTGACCAATAATGCACAATATCAGATTAATGAGACACAATAAAATATCAAATTCCCTTTTTCAAAACAACATAATTGTAGTTGAGAAGGAAACACTAGATTTGTTTTAAATATTGTAATAGATGAAAAGCCACAAATCAAGCCACCTTAAGTTATGAAAATTAATATTAAAAATAAATAAAAATTATGATGGAATAATGGGAATTGCATATTATGAAGTGAAGTATTATTAAGTATAAATAAGTCATTTAAGACGATATTCATGCATTCATGACTACATGAATATCCCCTTTTCATATTCCAAATATAATTGAGTAAAACAAGTACACTATTATTGGGTTGATCAAGTCCAATAATAAAGTACTTGTGAAGTTATTTAAAAAAAAATTATGTGAAGCAACATGATGAGATGCACCTAAATCAATAACCCATTCAAAAAGGTTTAGAAACATTCAAACTACATGTAAAAGCACGTCTAGATTGATCACCATTGTTATGAAATTGTTGATTATTTTGATTCATAGGCTTTTTCTCAATTTTCTTTTTAAAACAAGTATTTTGCCAATGACCATCCTTATTACAATAAGTGCAATGTGGTCTCTTAGAAGAGTTAAACTCTCTAGGATCATTGCCATTATTATAATGAGGTTTGGAATTACAATGTTGTTGTTTAGAATGAGGTTTAAAATTTTGCTTATGCTTAGACAAGAAAGCATGTTCATTAGACTTAAGAGTACCAAACTGAATTAACTTAGCCTCTTCTTGTCTTACTAAATCACGAAAAATATCATAAGTTAATTGAGTAGCTAAAGAAGGAATAGCTAATTGAGCATGAATATTAGTAATGAATTGCTGAAATTGTCTAGGAAGACACTTTTTAAGAATAAGATGAATTAATCTAAGATTATCTAATTTAACTCCTAAACCATCCAATTGACTATTTAAAGCATCAAATTTCAATAATAGAAATTCATCCATAGATTTAAAATCAAAATACCTCAAATCTTCAAGTTGATCTTGAATTTGAATTTTTCTTGATTCATTTGTACTATCATAAATTGTTTTGAGTTTGTCCCATGCTTCATAGACAGTTGTACATGTCCCAATGTGAACATAAAGTTCGAGTGACATGGAGATACCTATGAGGCCAAGGGCTTCCTCATTTTTAAGATTCCATTTTTCAATTTCATCTTTGGATGCAGACAAACCTGGTTTAGATTTAGGATCCGTTGCAACATCCAAAAGATGTTTAAATCGAAAAATGAAAGAAATGTGAGTTTTCCAAGAATGATAGTTAGAACTAGTTAATTTAATCTTAGGAATTAAAGTTGACATGATTGCAATAAAAAAATTACTTTATGAAAAAAAAAACTATTGTAAATATTTGCTTAAAAAAAAATCCCTCTTGATTCAATTAAATCTTTAAAAAAAAATTGTCTAAAAATAAATAAGCCCCTTTAAACTAAAATATTAAAAACAACTTTTTTAGAAAAAAAATAATTAATTAAATTTCAAATGTTAAAATAAACTAATATATTATTTTAAAAAATAATAAATATTAATAGATTTAATATGATAAACTTTAGAGAAAATTAATTTAAAACTTTAAAAGTTGTAATAAAAAACGTAGTATTAAAAAAAGGACTTTATTAAATTTTTTTGAGAAACCTACTTAATCGATTAAAAGAGGAAAAGAGTGCTTTTTAAAAAAAATCTTTTAGCTTTTTAAAAGCTTAAGATACGCAAATCTTTTTTAAAAACATAATGAAAAAGAACGGTAAAATCCTTTTGCATAATAAAAACTTTTATTAAAACTAGTATGCCTTTTTTTCAAAAAAAAACTTCAAAAGCACATTAAAAAGGGAAAATGCCCAGCCAAGAGAATGGGCGTGAAGATTTTTTAAAAAATCTTTTTGAAAGGAGATTAAAGAGCAACAGGCGGGAAATACTTTGAGGGTTTGATTTTAAAAAATTAAAAGAAGATAAAGATTTTATTTTGCATGAGTGCAGGTCTGGTGTGCAGAAGGATATGGCTGCGTTCTAGATGAAGGAAGGAGCTGTGAACAGCGGCGCCAAAAGTTGCAAAAGCAAGATTTGTATGAGGCAGGGCCTTCAAAATTTAGTAAACAAGATTTGGATTAAAAAGAAAATTGATTTTTCTTTCTTTAAAAAAATGCAATGGCTGAAAGCTTGAATATTATTTATTATTTTTAAATATTTTTTGATATTTTATTATTCAAGAAAGATTGAGATTAATAGTAAAATAGAAAAAATAGGGATATTGAAATTGATTTTTTTTTTAAATTGAACATGTAAATATGGAGAATTTTTACAGATATGTAAAAAAGCAGATTACCCTTTTTCTAAAATGTAAAATATAGTGATTTTATTTACAGATTTAACCTCATATTGTAAAAAAAGTTACAGATCTAAAAAAAATGAAATATAACCTTTTATTTGAGGGTTTCTAAAATTTTGCAAAAAATAAACATGCATACAAATTATAATCAATTTTTATACAGATCTAATATTAAGATTTGTATAAACTGTAGAAATAAATAAACTTTAAATTGAAAGTTGAAAAATAAGATAAACCCTTGTTGGGTTTTTGCACTAAATGCAAACAAATTATTTGAAGTATGAAATTAGAAAACTGAAATTCCTGCACAATAAAAAAAGGTTAGAAAAGAATTTCTAAAAAAAATTGATTTTTTACAAGAATTTGAACATGCAAAAAATGGGTTTTTTTAAAACTTGAACTATAACCCTTTATTTGATGGTTTAAAAAAAAAAAAACTGCATAAACTTAAGTATGCATGCAAACTAAAATACTTTAAAACTTTAGATAAAAAAACCTGCACAAGGGTTAGAAGACAAAAAACAACCAAGATTAGGCACTAGATCTTCTTCTCCTCTTTGAGAATGTCTCCAATGGTGTGCTGAAAAATATGGTAAACCTTCAACAATATAGCTCACAAGATATTAGTAATACCAAGCTCTGATACCATGAAAGGAAATAGAAAAGAGCAATGGAAAGTACTAATAAAGAGCAATTGTTTGAAGGAAAGAGATTACCAAATAAATTGAAGTAGCCAAACCAAGCACCACCAAAGCAAGAGAGACACAAGAATTTGTTAAGGGGAAAAAACAAGAAAAAACCCCAATATTATGAATGGAGGAAAAATGCCTAAAGAATAATACAAAGAGAGAGAGAGAGTTCCAGCCTTAGCTTGCTTGCATGAGTCTTGAAGAATGAGAGGAGAGGCACCTCAATAAGTAGAGGTGAGAAGGAGTTAGAATGTAACTCCCAACTCAATGAATGCCACCATTCATCTATGTGTGTGCAAAGTGTCACCTCTTAAGGAGGTGGTTACAAATATTCCTTAATAAAGGAATTAAAAAATAAGCCATCCTCACACATGTGTGAGATGACAAAAAGACAAAAGACTTGTAGGGATTCCTTTGGAATATTCCTACAAGTTAATAAATAATTACAATTAAAGAATAACCTTTACCAAGTAAAGATTAATCTTCTAACACTTGGTTTGCTTTCTAGCCTTGTGAGGCCATTATTTCTTATTCAAAACATCAATGACAAACTCAGACAATGACTTTGACATCAATGACAACTAATCCAACATAGTAAGCATCTTGTTTTAGTGGTTGTAAAAAAACATCACAATGTCTGAACGGGGGAATACGAATGAACTGTCTTTCCTATTCATAATTCCCATTGCATTTGTCACTTCAAAACAATATTTTACAATCCAAAACACCTTTCTTCACTCAAACAGGGGTGCTCATATTAAAGATAAGTGGCTCATTAGATAAAACTAAACTACATATCATACAACTGTTGGCACCGGTTATGCCGAAGCATACTGGATGCAATAAAAAGGTATGATTAGGAACTTTAGGTACCAACAAACAGCAACCCATGTACAGGTCTCAGAACAGCAGTAAATGCAAATACTGTTAAAGAACAAAAATACAGAAATGCTTAGCCCACTTGTTAGATATCCAAAATAAAGGTAATGATTAGAGGCATTCCATGGATCTGTCCTTTTCATTGTGAGTACAACATGGATTGTCCTCACTTATTCAAATTTTATGTCACATGCAACCTTCCGACATCTAAGGAAAGATAGCTAGGTTTTTTTATAGAACATTTCCTGAACAATGTTTAGATATTCCATGTTGCTATTGGGCACTGATGTTTGAGAGATCTTTCTTCTGATTTCTCTTCTACAAATCTGATCAACAGCTGAGTTTTGATTGGGTTTTCCTGTCAAAGACCTGACTATAGATGATTACAAGCGGAAAGTGTCGTGACAGCCCATTAGAGGCATTCCGTGGGACAATTCTATTCATCGTGATCACAACATAGGTTTTCCTCACCAATTCAAAATCTCTGTTGCATACAATCCTCCAATATCCAGGGAAAGATAGGCAAGTTTTGTTATAGGACATTTCCCGAATAATGTTTAGATATATCTTGTTGCTATTGGGAAGTGGCTTTTGAGAGATTTTTCTCTTGATTCCTCTTCTGAAATCTGCTTAACAGCTCAGTTCTGATTGGATTTTCTTGTCAGAGACCTGACTATAGATGATTCCGATTGGATAGCATTCTGACAGCTAATTTTGTGGTTATATAGTGTATTCTTTGTTGATTTGCTTCTCTGCCATAATTTATACTTTAAAGTTATATTGCAGTCTTATCTTTGGAAGTCTGTAACTTTCTGTAATGTGCTTACCCAGAAAGAACAAGATAAACTCCTCAAACAAACTTAAACAATCAAATTTCTGAAAAATACAGTTGCATGAAACTGAGCCAGATAATGGATTGCAGAAAATGATCACCACACACTGCATTTATGAATTACTGGTAAAGCTATAGATCTGAGATACACACAACAAGGCACTGCAATTGATGCCCACTGGGAAGCGTTTGTGACAGTGAATGAATCCATACAGAACTGGCATTTACGCTTAGCATTTGTAGCAGAACAATTGCATCAGATCTGAAGATATTCGATCCAGGTACATGTGAATCGCCGCTATGTAAGAAATCGCACAGATGATAGTACTGATAAGCACCCGCTGGTAGTAATCCTGTGATGAACTTGCGACCAATCTGTAGGGCGACACTCTGGTAACAACTCCATTAGTGCCTCGGAAATCCTGGAGAGATTCGTTCTCAATGAATGGCCTGCTGGTGAATAGTTGTGGTGATCAACTGTGCCAACTTGAGCAAATATCAATAGTCTCCCTATGCATTAGGCAAACTGTCGACTGGAAGCTAGCAATAAAATCTTAGAATCGCTGATCGGAGGTGAGCTCCTGTGATGGGCAGTAGGCAAGAGCCAAAGGCTCTGCTGGATGCCAAATCGCCTAGTCGCCAAACTTCTCCCTTTGTGTATGCAAACCCGACTGTGATGCTGGAATCACTGGCAGAGGGCTCAATCCCTTTCAGTAAACGATATCTTCCACAATTGTGATATGCAGGGGTGAGGTTTCCGTCCCACCCTGGTTGTCGATTAACAGAGGTTTCCGTCTCTGTCAATTTGCCATGACGTTCTGTCCAAATCTTCATCGATCCCTCTCCACAAAACTTAAGCTCATATAAAGAACAGGTTAGGATCGCCTTCCCAGATAGGTCGGCCAATAGGTCCCGGCTAATTTAAAATTTAAATGTTATTATGCAATAATTTAAATTTATTTTATTATTATTTTAAAATTCACCTTAGTGTTAAAAAAATACTATTCCCGCCCAGTAGAGTTTTGGACCCCTTTAAGATTCGGGGACTTGACACTTTCTTCTATTCTTGACAGAGAATGTGTATTAAAGCAAAAATGCTCCACATGGTAGACAATAGTCAGATAATGCTGTTAGAAGGATAGTTTTGAAAACCTGTGTTGCTTGCACACTCATGAGTACTTGCAAGCTTAAAGTTCTGGGTGAGTTACTTTCCTGAATCTCATCTTCTGAGTTTTTGATGAGTACCCACCAAGCTAGCAGAATTTGTTATTCAATTTTAGTTTTCATTGCTATGGATTGAATGATTTTTCAACAAATTTTCAACTAAGTTCCTAGCTATGCCATAATTAAATTCATTCCATATTCTTTTTTAACAGTATTTTGCATGATATTTTAAATGTATTTTATGTATTGCTGTATTTTAATATGCAAAGTTTTTTCCAGTCCAAGTCAGAGAAAAAATTTTTGCCTGCCAATTTTTTGCCAGTCTGAGTTTTTGAACTATGGTTACAAGAATTGAAGCTTAACTTAGGGCTATTCATATCTAATTCAAATTTCAGTTTCCAATCAATTTAAGACAACTTTGGTCATCCTATAAACAAATTTTGAGTATTGTATTAAGAATTGAGAGTTTAGACAGCTACTTGTAGCTGGAAGACATAGTTGGTGGCTAGATGTTTTGTTCTCTTCCATACATGTTTGATGATTTATCTGTATTGTTTTGGTTGAGAGCAACCAGGACCATCCACTTGGCCCAGACTTGTTCTAAGGATGAATAGGTCCTAGTCCTAGACATATAATTACACATGCATGTCTGCCGACTTATGGATCGATTATCAGAAGATTCATAACCATCCCAAAGCCTGGTTTTTCATAATGGAAGTATCAAGTTAAATGTCACTTTCAAATGATGGAGTTGAGCAAAGAACCTCTAACAATGTATTGTATCAAGTCCTCCAAAAATGTACACAAAGTTATTTTTGAAACCTATGCAAATCCTGTAAATACAGACCCTTGACTTGGAACTAAGGCAAACATGTTGACTGAGGATCCACTAGTGGCGAGGACTCACTGCTTTACACAGAAAACACAGGGAAGAAAATAATTTATGGCAGTGCTATTTAAAATACTGACAAGCTCTAATATGTATGTGAAAATACATGTTTTGATAAAATTTGTTTTGAACCTTTTTATGCCAATAATGATTTGTATGCAGTGAGCCCAACCCATCTTTTTATGTATTTTTGGGGGTAATGTGCCAACCTGCCTTTTTAGGCAGTGAGAGATGTACCCCATGTATTTTGATGTGGACAGCTCCAAACCTGATGTGGTTCAAAGTTATATTGCAAAGCAAAGATGTGCTGCCAACATAATGGTTGTAAACAATGTTACCCCGAGTTTCGGGATGGGGACGGCAGGGGATGGTGGGACGGGTCCCTAGATCCCCGATTTTCAAGCCAAATTTGGGGACGGCTAGGGGACAGCAAAGGGGATGGCTATATAAAATATAGGGAAAATTTAAAATATATAGTGAGATTTTAAATATTCATATGAAAACATGGATAAAGCATGCATTATATACATTATAGAGCCTTAACATATAACATTTGTGTTTAAAATTCATTGTCAATACTCAATACACATTCAAAATTCAAAATTCATTGTCAATACGCATGTGACTTGTAATATTAAAAATAACATACAACTTACAAGTAATAACTTATAAATTTATAACAAAATGCCGAAAGGCTACATTGCTGCCATATAGTTTTACATTATGATATGAAAATCAAAACACAAAAAACAAAGTACACTGCTGCCCCTAATATGCATCTCCCATAACTGCATCAAAATCAGAGTCCTTTGAGTCACTGCCACTGTGATGGTCCACCTCAGCCAATGGAATCCCAACCAATCCCTCTAGTGTCTCCTCATCAACTTGGGCCACATCTTTGGGATCAATATCCCACCATAAAAATGGAGTCTGTCGATACCCTGGAGTCTAACGATCTTGAAGCCGAAGAGCACTATGCACGACCACTAGCCTCTCTGCTCGTCTAGAGGTAAGTCTATTCTTCTTGACGAAGTGGATAAAGCTATATGTGGACCAATTCCTCTATGCATCAGAGGAATTGGCAACCTGTGCAAGGAGGTGAGTGGCAAGTGTCTTCAATTGTTATGTACCCCTCCCATGCCATGCCCACCATCCAATAGGGTTAGTTTGATCTAATATAGCTCTATCCAACCTCACCTGTGGTTTACTCAATGTTGGACCACGAAGATTTGCAAAGTCAAGGAATTGTGTACGAAGTATTGAAACTTGCTCCTCTAAATACATATTATCAATTGCCCATGTGAATCCATCTAAAACCTTTGGGTCATCACATGGAAGCACCCTACCATCCCTTGGTGCATACCATTTGGGATTTACTGCAAAGGCAGCCATATGAAGCGAGGTGTTCATTGTGTTCCACCTCCGCATCACAATGGGCCTAATATGTTGCTCATATAAACTCAAAGTAGGATCCTTCGCCAAAATTGTTTGCTTTATCTTCCCAAGCATACTGTCAAATGTCTCATATATCTCTCCAAGATTAGGAGAGTCTGTATCAGCATATCTAATGACATCTTCAATAGGCGAGATGAAAGAGAAAATATATTTGCAAAATTTAAAAATAATTAATTGACAAGTTAATTGACATGTTAGAAACTTCGAAATTTGGAACATTGGACAATAAAATTAAAATATTAAAATATTAAAATAAAAAATTTAATATGAAAATCAGAAATCTAATATTTAATTTTTAATAAATCTAGCAATTTAACAATAAAATCAACAATGTCTTACCTCACATTGAACCACCAATCGTCATCAAGGATCTTTTGTTTGATGGATTTTCCTTGAGTAGATCTTGAACTAGG
This sequence comes from Sequoia sempervirens, assembly GCA_007258455.2. Classification (NCBI taxonomy): domain Eukaryota; kingdom Viridiplantae; phylum Streptophyta; class Pinopsida; order Cupressales; family Cupressaceae; genus Sequoia; species Sequoia sempervirens. The sequence goes on along the minus strand of VDFB02375567.1, from coordinate 184,100 downwards.
CCATCTAGTCCACTCTGAATTCACCATCATCAATTGTAGAGGCTCATGCACCTCAAGCATCCTCTCCAACAAGATGAAGTATGTGGCATACCTATATTCATTAAAAGGAAAAAAAAATATAAGGCTCAATGTACTTGGAAATTCAAATTTAGAATACAAATATTTGAAGTTTTAAAATTTGAAAGTGAAACAAAATGAAGTGGCATACCTTGTCTCAACAGGTTTGAGGAACTCCTTTGAAAATGTCCTCAAGAGAGCAAGTGAGTTGTGGTGGTTGCAAATGAAACATTTGGATTTCTCTAGCTTCTACCACCACTTGCTTCACCCAATCTAGCTTCCTTATGTCTTTCAATGCATTGTTCAATTTATGAACAAAACATGGGGTTCAAAAGATGTGCTTGTAAGCACCCTCCACCATCAAACTAGCCGATTTGCACACACGTGTTGAATTGGTGATCACTTGTAATAATTGTTAACTCAGACCAACTTCCACTACACCAAAAGCCTAAACTATTAGTGAGGGAGACATTGAAGAGGTTAAGGGGTACCAACGAGGGTTGAGAGTCCCACATGACAACAGTTTACCCCCCCAGTTGAGAGGTTGACGAACTCAATCGACTGTGAGATGGAAAGAGTGTCAAGAGTGGGAGTCGAACCCTCCTGTTGATGTGTTTTTCGTGACCGCACCAACGCAGAATAAAGTTGCCAACGGCTTCCCTATCCTCTCTTGATCAAAGTATTCCGCACGCTAAGATTGCCAGAAAGTTCATGCGTTCAACTCCAAGGTTCTTTCAGTGCGAATAGGCTCAGTTTGGCTCGATGTGATTTTGCTGGTATTTCAAGGGGACTTACGGAATTGTTCGGCAGTGGAGAAATGTTCGAAAGATCTGTCTATGGAGTTCGGTTTTCCTATTCTAACCAGAAAGTACTGAATTGAAATGGGGTAGGGTTAAGAGAGTTTGAATCTATTCTAAGGCATGGGATATAGAGCTCAACTTCAGCAAACCTCTAACCAAACTTCGCTTTGCCTCGCATCGGACAGCTTCCGCGGAGTCGGTGCAATCTTCAAGGGAGATGACTAAAGATGTTCAAACCACCTCTTGACACGAAGATACCATCACAACGACGCATACCATCATTCAAACTGTGATTGAAGTTAAGTGCATGATATTCCAGTTGACCACACAAGGCGCATTCACCATCAGCAAATACACTAGTGGTATGGATAGACGGTTGCTTGATCTAACAACACTACATTCCACGCTAACATCTCTACTTGCATGAAAATGAAATTACGCCATTTGCTAATTACTTGAAGTAGAAGGGATGAAGAAACCTCGCTAGCTATCCACAACAAAGATGAATTTCACCATCAATGAAAGATATTTTATTATGAAAGTTTTACACGACAATTTCTTACAAAAGTTTTCAAAGGAAAACTTTCCTTCTCCTCCAACTACACTATCAATCTACTTCTAAGTTATCCCTTTATTCTATGTCTACTGTCTAACTCTAAGCTAATGTCTACTGAAGGTACAAATGAGGGGGACTCCCCCTTTATATAGCTGGCCAAGTCCAACGGACGGCTCAGATTACAATCTGCTGGATGGCCCAGATCGTGCCACCTCAGCCCTAAACATGATTTGCCCTAAAAACCGCCACAGAAGAGAGGGGTAATAAATGAGCCATAATGTCCATTATTCCTTCTAGAAGATTCCATTTGTGGACGCGTTCACATTATCCTTGATCTTCTCTCTTGGCGTTGTTCTTTGACTTCTTCCACCGGAGGGTCTTCATCTTCTTTTCACTTGAGTTAACACTAAGCCGATTTCTTGCAATTTTCTTCCTTTATGTGAAACTCGTAACTTCATCTTCCTCTGAAAGTTGTAATATCATCGCGAATCACCACTTCCACACATCGTGCTCTGACCTCGACATTCCTCCTGCAAAACAAGCAAGGAGAAGAGTATTAGAACACTTTACAACATGAATTCATCCTACTGACCTGATTTTCACGCTCTAACTTCCAAGCGTTCATCGTCTTCGATGGCCAACTTTGCTTTCACATTCTTCATGCCTTAGCCAAATTTCAACCTGTCTTGCATTTTGCCTGGCACACTTCATTCCGATATTTCATCCAACTCAGGCTCGAGGAAAATCCCCTCATCAGGAATTTGATCAAAAATCATCTAGGCGATCACCTTCAAATTCATCCATCAAGGCAAATTTTATCTAGAAAACACGTTTTATTCCTTGCCTTAGAAAATTTTCCAAATTTCCCTTAGGAAATTCATCAACCTGGTGCCCATCAAAAACATCCACCCTGAAGGCCTCGACAAAGTGCAGAAGACTTTAAAATCCATTCCTCATCGAGAATCCTCAATACCCAGAAGAAAATTTCTTTCAGAACGCGTCGAAACCATGGGTACCCAACGAACGGGTTCATTTGATTTTCTTGAATTTTGAACCTTAGAAAATTATTTCCCTGTGAAACTTAAATCCGTTCTTCGCACCTGTGAAGATTTCTTGTTGCTCTGACTTGAAAATTATTTATCAACCTGTGCAACTGGCATTCTCTGACTTCACCTCAGGCAATTCACTCGGGCTTCAGGAAAATTCATCACTTCACCAGACTTAGGCGTTTTCCCTAAGGGAGAAAATACTTCATGCCTTAGAAAATTTTTGAATCACTTAACACTTTGAAAAATTTTCCCTTAGAAAATTTTATTCATTCCTCAATCACTCTGCCTTGCACCTAGCGCATTTATCCTGTCATGAAGGATGTCTTAAATTTCAACGCCTTAGGATATTTTATCTTTACCAACTTCAAGATGGGCGCATTTTTTGATGTTATGGAGAACACTTTATTTCACCACCTTGGGCGTGCCTAGGGAGTCCTGCTGACATTTTCCACCACTTAAAATAGTTTTCAAGGTCTCCTAGGCTTAGGCGCAAATGCCATGTCTTACTTCAAGTCTGAATTTAGAAAAATATTCAAACCTTTTCATCAACCCCTTAGGCGCACATAGGAGCCCTCTCTCCAACTTTTCTACACTTGGCATACTTTTCAGCCTTTCGACAAGTCAAAGGCGCGTTCAAAGGGGGGGGGCTTTAAATTTCCACGCCTTGGAATATTATCACATCCACCTTAAGATATTATCACACCTACTAACCCTGCATGGGCGCATTTTGAGGCATGGGCTTCCAATTTTCAAACTTAGAGAATTTCAAATGTCCTCCTTCTTAAGGCGCATTTTGGGGGGCCCACTTCCAGTTTTTAATACTTAGAAATTTTTTTTTTTTCATCTTTATTCCTTGCTGGGCGCATTTTGATGGGGGAGCTTCTAGTTTTGACATGTCCAAGTTCAAGGGCGCATATGAGAGGGTCAACTTTTGATTTGACACACCTTAGGAAATTTAATTAAAAAGCCCCTTCCTTCAAAGGTGGGCGCATTTGCACCCATGTGTTTTCAGCTCCAACATTTCTTTAAAGTTTTTCCTCAGCTCTCCTCAACTCCTTAGGCGCAAATGAAGGTTAAGCTTCAATTTTAGACGCCTTTTAAAATTCTCAAGTTATTTCATCCTCCAGTCAAGGCGCATATCACATGTGTGGTTCCAAGTTCCATTTTGCTACTTAGGCGTTTCTTTCAACATTCCATCCATCTTTGTTCTAGGCGCATTTAGGTAGGTAAGCTTTTAATTTCATCACTTTAAGCCCAAAGGCGCGTTTCACAGGAGGAGCTTTTAGCTTTGACACTTAGAAAATTTTCTGAAGCTCTTTCTAAGAGGGGCGCATTTCAGCCTTTATCTTGCAATTTTCATGCCTTAAATCTGGGCGCATCTGCCATGAGTAACTCTGAGTTTGTACGCCTTAGAATATTTTTCAAAACCCCTTCTCTTAGCTGGGCGCAAATTCATGATAGAGGTTTCAATCTCATCCAGCAACCTTCAATCTTAGTGGGCGCATATACATGGTGATATTTTCAAATTCCACACTTAGTTAAATTTCAACGCTGCTTCTCAAAGAGGGACGCATCATTCAATACTTCCAGAGAGGGGCGCAAATAACCCTGGGTGCATCCAATCTAGTGCCATGCTTTCATTCTGTCCCTTCCTCCTCTGGGCGCAAATGAAGTCTTCTGCATCAAGTTTCCATACTTAAGATCCTTTAACTCCTCCAGGCTCAAATGGTGTGCTGAGGTTCCAGCTTTAGCACTTAGACAAAATCTGAAATCGTTTGAGGGAGGGGCGTGTATGAGGGTATTGACTTTCAATTTCATGACTTAGTCCATTTTCATATTCACCTTCAGGCGCAAATGGTATTTGGAGCTTCCACTTTTAACACTTAGGCGCAGTTGAAGCTTCAAGTCTCTCTGGTGAGCGCATTTCACATGGCGGACTTTAAGTTTTACAACACTTAGCATTTTCTAAGCCATCCTCAGGCGCAAATGACCCTATGAACTTTAAGGCGCAAATGAAGAGTTATGCTCTCAGGCGCAAACATCAAGTCAAGCTTCCAATTTGAAAAGGGGCGCAAATTGACCCATGGACGTCCACTTTTAGTTCTCAACCAATTTTTAACTTTTAATCTCCTTGGGCGCAAATAGCATGCCATACTTCTACTTTGACACTCAAGACAATTTCACTCTCAATACCTTCACAGGCTCAAGCGCATATGTTAGGTCGTGCTTTTTTATTTTGCAAGATGGGCGCATTCTATGTGTCCAACTTTAAGGCGCAAACTACACCCTTAGCATCAAGGCGCAAAACATAGGGGGAGCTTTTAGCTTCATCACTTGACACTTTCAATCACCTTGCCTTGCTAGGCGCAAATAATATGGGGAACTTTAACACTTGAGGCGCACTTAGAAAATTTTTGGTGCTTCCTCTTCTTCAAGGCGCATATGGGGGCTTGAGCTTCCAATTTATGAGACTTAGGCAAATTTCAAGGCTCCAAGCTCAAGGGCGCAAATGAGACCCTCTACGTCAAGTTTTTGTACTTAGAAAATTTCCTCCAGAGCTGGGCGCATTTCACCCCTTGTGCTTCAAGTTTCAAGCACTTAGAAAAGTTTCCTATCACCTCCTTCCTCAAGGGTGCATTTGGAGGGTCAAGCTTCAAGTTTTTGTGCCCTAGAGAATTTTCATCCCTGTCAACCTCCCTCAAGCTTCTTATAGCAAGTTTTGGGTGCCGGATTTGAAAATTTATCAACTTCAGTGAATTTTATGCCATTTGTCGAATTTAGAGTGACTTGATCGTGCTTGCCCTAATTTGCTATTTTTAGAAAGTTCTTCAAATTTTGTGCTTTGAACTGACTTCTGACTCCAGAAAACCTGATATTGCCTTGTTTTGAACCTCGGGATGTGTTTGTGCCACTGACGCCTAGTATCTGTCTATACCTGCTATTTTTAGTGACTTACTAAAAATAGCAATTGCTCAGAAAGTCTCCGAATTTTGTGTGTTGAATGCCTGAAGCATGGTGATCGTCACTGGACGTTGTTCTTGCCTGGATGTCGGATTCTGCCCTCGATTTTAGGAAACCCTAATTGACCTGCTAAAAATAGCAACCATCTGATTCTTCATTCTCTATAACTTGGTTTGCTTTGAAATTCGCGCCAAAGACTCTTCATCACATGTTTGACTTGTGCTCGCTGAGATTTGGTACCAACCTGCCAATTATAGCTGCTGCCGTAGTGACTTACTATTTATAGTAAGTGTTGGTTTTTGGGGCTTCCTTAGCTCCGTTTGTCTTGAAATCTAGACAGTGTGCTCGTCGTTGGTGAACTTGCCTGTGTATGCTGACGCCGAGATCAACTTTCTATTTATAGCCTGCGCCTGGGACACTTACTAAAAATAGCAAGTTCTCCGATTGCCTTCAAATTCTGCCAGCAGATTCTCTGAAAGATGCCAATCATGAAGGATACCTCAGTTTTGAACGTTTTGACCTCTGACTCCTCATTTTTAGCGTTGAAGCTCGAAACCCTAATTTTGTGCATGTTGCTCAGATGAGCTCCGTTTGACCTCGTTTCAATTGCATGCTAGCCAGTTTGCAGTTCTGAAGTGTCGAGCTGCCCAAGTGATACCTGCTAAAAATAGAAAGCGGCCGGAAAAGTGACCGACCGGTTGCCGAATGATCTTGCATGTCATACTGCCCGAAAAATCTTGGAAAACCTAGAAAAGCCCAGAAAAATCTCCAACATGCAAGTACTAGCTAAAAATAGTAAGTTCCTAAAAAGTGGTCAGTTTCATCTGCATGTTACACCGTTGCGAAGCTCCTGGAAAACCCAGAAAGAAAATGCCGACATGCGCTAAAAAATTCTGCATGCAAACCCTGATATCGGCCTCCGAAGGCTGAGTGCTGAAAATTGTCGTCCAGCTTTGCATGTCACATCACTGCGAAGGTCTCGAGAAACCCAGAAGGAATCTCCGGACATGCATCAGAAAATGTAACATCGAGACCCCGAAATCTGCTCTGGAAGTTAGACTGCTAAAAATAGCAGGTTGTCCGTTTTAGTTCAAATTTAACCTGTGGTAGCCTGATGTGCTCTGAATGTTGTGTGACTGTCGGAACTTCAAAAATGCTGACGAATTGCCGGTAATTGCACACTTACTAAAAATAGTAAGTACCTCAGAATCGGATGAAAACTTGTCAAAAGCCTGTTGGAAGCACACTAGCATTAGTGTTAGGCTCAATTTGCAATTTATTCACCTCATTCGACCTTGGACTGACCAGGAGAGATAAAACCCTAATCCTCGAACTTGGCCAAAATTTCACATTCAAAGACGGTATAACCCCAAAAAGACAGACAGTAGAAAAGAGAGACAAACCAAAACGACCGAAAAGCAAAGCCAAAATTAGGGGGGTCCCCATTTGCAATGGGGCGATGTGTGAAAAACGTCACAACACCTCCCCAGCAGAGTCGCCAGTTTTGTTAACCCAGGAAAACTGCCACTACACCAAAAGCCTAAGCTATCAATGAGGGTGAAATCATAGAGGTTAAGGGGTACCGTCGAGGGTTGTGTGTCCCACATGACAAAATTTTAAAGTTTTGTTAACTCAGACCAACTGCCACTACACCAAAAGTCTAATCTATCAATGAGGGCAACATCAGAGAGGTTAAGGGGTATTGAAGAGGGTTGAGGGTCCCACATGATAACAATTTACCTCCCTAGTCAAGGGGTCGACAAACTCAATCAACTGTGAGATGGAAAGAGTGTCAAGAGTGGGAGTCGAACCCTCCCAATAGAGTCGCTAGTTTTGTTAACTCAGGCCATCTGCCACTACACCAAAAGTCTAAGCTATCAGTGAGGGTGACATCAGAGAGGTTAAGGGGTATCGACGAGGGTTGAGGGTCCCACGCAACAACAATAACCCACCCTTAATTTTTCTCAAAACTTCACCCGTTAGCGTTAGCCCAAAATGCAATGATAAACAACTAAATAAGCAAGCCTTCACTTTCTGATCACCTAGATCCCAATGTGGGCAAGGTGAGAGCATACGGTGGAAAGGGGATCTTGCATTACATGGAAAGAATAAGCTAACTGAAAGTAAACAGCTTCCACTTTTTGATCACCCAAATCCCGATGTGGGCAAGGTGAGAGCATACGGTGAGAAGGCTTACAACTGAAATCTTCTATCCTACCACTTCTTCAGTAGAGTGAGTAATCAAAACCAAGCGTGTGAAAGTAAACATACGCTTATTTAGTGGGAAGTACAAGAAAGGAATAACACTTGGTGGCAAGTCGACCAACTTCCGCTTGTCAGCAGGAAAACAAGGAAATAAGAAACTCGACCACTTATTTAGCGGGAGTGAGAACTACATAAAGCAAAGGCTCAACCACTTATTCAGTGGGGTAAGTAGCAAATAAGTACAAGAGCTAGTCGCTGATGGTACTACCAAAGGTGTTACAATGTGAGCTCATTACCAATGGAGTTTTCCAATACAATACCGTTGCAATGAATTAGATACATGGAAATGTTAACTCAAATAAAACCAACACCAAAGTACAATAGCTCTTGATACCAATGAACAATGTATACCTTATCAAGACCCCAAAAGTCTGAAATATAGTTTGAACAACAGCAAGTTCAGGTCTGATATGTAATGGAAGGTATGAAACACCTCCGAATAGAAAGCCACAATGAACACAACTTCAATCCGAGCACTCCTAGACACCCCCAAGTATCATAGATTTGTCAACCAAGGCCTAGTGAAGTCTAGGTGTCCAAATGAAGGTAGGTTTGCAACCTGTTGTGACCTTTTCACACATCGTCCCATCCAAGATGGGGACCCCTAATTTTTGCTCCATTTTGGTCTTTTTGGCTTTGGTTTTTCTCTCTCTCCCTCTCGCTCTGTCTCTTTTCTATGGTCTGCTTTCTGGGGACGTTCCCGTCTGCAAGCTTAAACGTGAATTTGGCTAAGTCTGAATTAGGGTTTCATCTTTCCTGGTCATTTCAATATCTAATAAAGTCAATAAATTAAGATTGAGCTTACCATTGTTGTCGTTAGGCTTCCTGAAGAAAGTTCTCAACAAAAGTTTTCATCGATTCCTGAGGTACCATTATTTTAGTAAGTGTGGAAATTACGTGTTATCACTATTTTGAGATCTGACAGTCATAATCGCATCTCGTAATACATCAGTCAAGACGCAAAACTGAACGAAAACCCGACAACTTACTATTTTAGCAAAATTCACTGGAAGAATTTCAGGTTCGGGGATGTGCAGTTTTTCTTTGCATGTTGGCATATTCCTTCCGGTTTTTCGAGACCTTCGTAATATAACATGCAAGATGAAATGACAACTTTCGTAACTCACTCCTTCCGAGGCTGGCTTAGGTTTGCATGTCGTGTGTTTCTTTGCATGCCTGATGATTCCCGATGGTTTTTCGAGCCGCCGATGGTGTAACATGCAAACAGAGATACCACTCTCGAGGGAATCCCATGGCTTTAGTGGTGTGTGTCCCGGGCAAACACCCCTCAGTTAGCTCAGACCACGAAATGACCGCAAGAATGTTGCCACAAAATCGAAGAGTAGTCAGACAAGATGCAAAGCTTAATCAAAGTTCTGCACTTTTGAGACTCAAAAGAGGCGCATAAGGGCAGAATTTTCGAACCGTAAACGCATCATGATCAAGATCTCTGTGCTATTCATTGCAAAATTTCGTTAAATCTGAGCACTTACTATTTATAGTGTCAATTTGAAATGGCTAAAATAGTAAATCAACCGCATGCGTGACGTCGACAGATGTGTCACGCAGTGAGGAGCGCCTCATTGTACCCCCTGCCGACGGAGCAAAGGGAGCTACTTAAAACAAGAGGTTACTATTTATAGTAAACCACCTTCAGAAGCATGCTAAAAATAGCAGGGTGATTAAAAATGGCAGTGTCGACAGGGCAACAGGGTTCTGAGGATGCAGTGCGCAAAATTTCAAGCCGTTCCGAGCTTCAGAGACGCAAATTCAGAGGACTTACTATAAATAGCAGGGCATGAGAAGTTGGCGAAGACGAGAAAAATAGCTAAGTCTGGAACTTCATCCTTCGCTTCCTTGAAAATGCGCCCATCTCAGCTGGAGGTCATGAAATTTCTCTAAGTGTTGGGCTCGTCCTTCACACAGGCCAAAATGCGCCCAAGAAGGAAAAAGTCAAAGGAAAGTCAACACGTTTATCCCGCAGGCATAGAAAAATGCGCCCTCAAGCACAAATGGCTGAGAAAATTTCTAAGTCAAAAAACTCCATCCACCTGCCTAGGCTAAATGCGCCCACCTTGAAAGCAAGTTGCTAAAAAAATTTCTAAGTATAAGTTTCATCCTGCTCAGGGGGTAAAATGCGCCCATCTTGAGAAAGTCAAACAGGTCAATGCTTTTCATCCTGTAGCTGGGCCAAAATGCGCCCAAGGGAAATTGATAGAAGTTAAAAAAATTTCTAAGTGTCGGATATCCTCCTCACCCCTCTAAATGCGCCCATCCTCCTCCTAGGTGGAAATGCGCCAAGTTGTAAGTAGTCAAAGGGGGGTCAAAGATTTCCATCCACCAGCTATGTCTAAATGCGCCCAAAAGAGGGCATGTGAAGACAAAACGAGGAAGCTCAAGAGTCATTTTGAGGTTTCATTCTTCTCTCTCCTTTTAATGCGCCCATACAAGGTCAAAAGTCAAGGGTGGCATTCAAAATTTATCCTCCTTCAAGTATGAAATGCGCCCAAGTTAGGGAGGAATTGCTAAAATATTCTAAGTATGAAATACGTCCTCCACTTCATGCCAAATGCGCCCATCCCTCTCACCCCCTCAAATGCGCCAAGAGGAAGAGAAAGTCAAAGAAGGCGTTGAAGTAAAGCTTGTCCTCTTGCTACCCCTATATGCGCCATGCAAAGATAAAAGTGTTGAGGGTGGAAATGAAGTGCTAAGGCGTGATTTTCCTCAAACATGAGATGAGTGATGGAAATTTTTTCTAAGGCATTGGAGCTTCAAAAATATTTTTTCAAGTGTGAAGTAAAATGCGAAGTGGTGGCTAGAAAAATAAAAAAAAATGTGCCAGGCACCTCTATGAATAAATTTTTCTAAGTGGAGTTGATATTTTCACAGGCAAAGTTGATTGAGTTGAATAAAATTTCCTAAGGCAAAATTTTCAAAGTGATCAAAAATTTTCTAAGACACAAAATATTTTCTTCCTCTAGAAAATACGCCTAGAGCTCTGAGGTGGTGGAATTTTCCTGAAGCGTGAGCAGAGTTGCCAGAGATGAAGTCAGTGAATGCCAGCTCCATAGGATTGATAAAAAATTTCCAAGTCAGAGCAAAATTCTCAGAGGGGATCGAAGAACAAGAATAAATTTGATGAAAGAATATTTTCTTAAGTTCAAAATTCAAGAAAATTAAATGAACCCGTTCGTTGGGTACCCATAGATTCGAAGCGTTTTGGGGAAAATTTTCTTCTGGGTATCGAAGATTATCGATGAGGAGTTGATTTTAAAGTCTTCCATGCTTTGCTGCAGCCTTCAGGATGGATATTTTTAATGGGCACCAAGTTGATGAATTTTCCTAAGGGGAAGTTTGAAAATTTTCTAAGGCAAGATGAAGAAAATGTATTTTCAGGGTGAAATTCTCCAGATGATGGATTTGAAAGGAACTTCCCAGGTGAATTTGCTTAAATCCTTCGTGAGGATAGTCTTCCAGAGCCAGAATTGAACGAAATTAAGTTACCAAAGCTCCAACAGGTGAAATGAATTTCTCAAAGGTGATACGCCCTTGAGGAGGATGGATTGAAAATTTGGCTAAGGCATGAGGAATCATGAAGAAGACGAAGTTGGCTAGTAGAGGCGATGAGATCTTGATGATCAAAGCGTGAAAATTAGGTAAGTGAGGTGCATTTATATTATAAAGTCTTCTAATATTCTCTTCTCCTCGCTTGTTTTGCAGGAGGAATGTCGAGGCCAGAGTACGATGACTTAAACTGATGAAACACAATGATATTACAACCTTCGGAAGAAGATAAAGTTAAGAGTTTCAATCTCGAAGGGAGAAAGTTGCAAGAAATTGGCTAAGTGTTAGCTCAAATGACCCTCAAGTGGAAGAAGTCAAAGAATAACGCCAAGAGAGAAGATCAAGAATAGTGTGAACGCGTCTACAAATGGAATCTTCTAGAAGGAATAATGGACATTATGGCTCATTTATTACCCCACTCTCCTTGTGGCGGTTTTTAGGGCGAATCTTGTTTAGGGCTGAGGTGGCACAATTTTAGCCACTCTATTGATTGTAACCCTAGCCGTCTTTTGGGACTTGGCTAGCTATATAAAGGGGGAGTCCCCCTCATTTGTAATTCATTAGAAATTAGATTTAGAGGCAGAGGTAGAGCTTAGAGGAGTAGAGGGAAGTTGATAGAGTAGAAAGTAAGGTAGTGTAGATTGAAAAGGAAGGAAAGTCTTCCCTTTGGATACTTTGTAAGAAGTTGTCATGTATGCTTTCATAATAAAAGAATTTTCATTGATGGTGAATTCTTCTTTGTTGTGAATAGTTGTTGAGGCTTCTTCGTCCTTCCAATTCACGTAGTATCTTGAAGTAGCTTAAAGTAAAGTAGATTTCATTTCATGCAAGTACTTAGCAATTGTGGAATGTGGTGCTCGATTTGAACAAGACTTCGTTTGTCCATACCACTAGCGGGCTCGCTGACGGTGGGTTCGCCTTGTGTGGTCAACTGGAACTTTGTGAAACTTAACTTCGATTATGGTTTATATGCTGGCATGCATCGTTGTGATGGTGTCTTCATGCTGAATCGTGATCTGAACATCTTGAGTCACTCCTCTGAAGATTGCACCAGTTCCGCGGAAGCTGTCCGAAGTGAGGCAAAACGGAGCTTGGTTGAAGCTTGTGAGAATTGATCGCCATGTCCCACACCCTAGAGTAGACTAGAACACTCTTATCCCTACACCCCTTTTTAATTTAGTTCATTTCCGGTTAGGATTAGGAAGCTTGTGCTCATTCGCCAAATCATTCGAATTACACGCAAAGCCCTTAGTCTACTGTCTGTTGTCAGCTATCGAACAATTGTGTAAGGCCCCTCGTGAGAACACAGCAACTCACATCAAACCAACTGAGGATATTCTAAGTATTCGGAACCTTGGAGTTGAAAGCATGATCTTACTCGCAATCTTAGCATGCTGAATACTTTGTTCAAGAGAGGATAGAGTATCCGTTGGGAAACTTTATTCTGTGTTGGTGCGGTCTCAAAAACCACGTCAACACAACCCAAATGCGTGTGAACAGCAGCACCATTAGCAAACCCTCAACATCTCAAGTGGTATGGCCTAGCTAGAGGGGTGACCAGCTAGGAAAATTCCAAATCTTCTTCAAAAATCCTGCAATTTAGTAGAGAGGGGCACCCAAGGTAGTAGAAACTAGTGCACCAATACCCACAAATTGATATGAAGTCATCCAACTTGCAAATTCCAACCAAGGGGTATGGCCTAGGGTAGGAAAACACAACCAACAAACTGAAAAACTTCTAAAATCACCTCCAAAAATGCTTCCAAATGCTGCTACAAGAGTTAACACACCAAAACATATAGCTAGAAAGCATTAGAAGGATCAATAATGGAAAACAAACTGAAAAGCTTTCATCGATAACTCCAATGGTGATTCCTACAATGAAGCCACTCCAATGTCTAGCTAGAGAGTATCTCTCAACTCCAAAACTAGAGCAACTTTGCAGATTTTTCATCTCCAAAGCCCTTGAGGGGATTCAATCCTCACTGCGACAACATTTCCTTATTATCAATCAACATAGTGAAAATGAGAGCAAGAGGGGTTGAAATCTAGGACCTCTGAGGTTGTCAATGGCAGTTGGCCGGTACCAGGTGTCGAAATTTAAGCCTCAAACTCATCACAGAAGATTCTATGGAAAAAGATGCTGAAAAAGATGCTTCACAATGGAGGGGATTTTCAAATGGTAAAAAATGTAAAAAATATTCTAAGTCTAGAAACACTTCACCTTGCTACGAGGAAAGTGCTTGTGCAGTCAATGTCCAAGTCAACTTTGCAGTGTCCATATATGTAAAAATGGTGAAATGCAGTCACGTACTCGCATCAACGGTAGTAATGCTTCAACGTAGTCAATTTAGCATCGCAACACGGTGTTCGCGAAGCACAAAAGAGGTAAAAACATTAGAATATCACCAACTTTGGAGACATTTGCACCCCTACAGGCCAGGGACGACCTTGAATTTGAAGGCCCAAATGCAGTTGTTAGTGGTTGCAAATCCAATCATCTTCTTCGGATTTCTATCAGCTTTCCAGCAAGTCATCAAGTGAATCCATCAGATTTGCAAAACACTGACAAACGACAACAGAGGCGGAAGATGCTGAAGGCAACAAACGTTAGAGACAACAGTCAAATTACAGAAATTGTGCCCCTGTATCCCAGGGGCACCCAAGAATAAAGCCTATCAGATGTCAGTTGTTGTAGTAATCATCTCCTAATGATCTTCTTAGATTCAATACAACTCTGCGATGAATCTATTTTCCAGTCCATAAGACATATTGAACAACTGTAGCTGTTGATCTGACAAGCACGTAAAACAGAGGATAAAATGAAAGTTAAAATGTCAGATGTACCTCTGCAAGCCAGGGGCGCCTAGCCTTTTGGTCAACCGGATGAGATTTTCGACAGTTGTCTTCTTCAAGAGATTTGCTTAGAATCCTTCTAGCTACACGATGAATCCAACTGTTAGCTCTCGGGACTTGTCAAATGCCCATGGATGAAGATTCAGCGTAATACACCGGAGACGAAAGCAAGTAGAAATTTGATTGTGTTGAAAAAATGCAACCTTCTTGAGAAAGGCGCCCAACTTTTTGGGACCTCAAATGCATTCTTTTGGCTTCGTCACTCCTAGGAACATCTCTTCAGAGTTGTTCAATATCTGCGATGAGATCATCAGTGCGAACATCAGAGCAATCTAGCTCCCAACAGCGAGAGTTAAAGTGGAGCGTTTCGTTGAAAGTTATAGATTGCAAACTGAGGTTCAAAAATCCAATTTGTGCCTTTGCAAGCTAGGGGTGCCCTTGAAAGTGAGCATCATAATCCAACTTTCAAACGTTGCAATACAATTCAATTCTTTCCGGAATTGAACTAGTTTTCCGTTCCATGTCTCAGCATGTTTGCGGGACTCGTCAGTCATCGACAGCTGTAGATTGAAGCACGGAGGGTTAAATTGACAAGATGGAAAAACATCCAAAAAATGTCTAAGTTTCGTGGAAATAGCACCCTTTTGGGAAAAGGCACCTTAGAATTCAAGGCACCAGATTCAATTTTTAGCACTCACAGGTCCCAACAACATCTCGTCAAACTTGATTCATCTCCGTGATGAATCTATCAACATAACTGCAGGATCAATCGGGCATCCAAAATTTAGGGTCAAACAGGGGCACTTCGTCACAGCGAAAGTTGAAAATCTTTAAAAAAATTCTAACTTTCTCACGCTTGGGCGCCAAAAGTCAAAGTTTGACCAATTAACTTTCAGTTGCAATTTTTGCATGCTACCTCTTGCATATGGTGTCCAAAATTAATGGAGAACATTAGTTCGCAATGCATGCACGAGGATTAACTCAATTAGGGTTGGCGCACCTACCTAACTGGCAGTATCACCTCCAAAGTGCTTATTTATTCAAGCATAGGCGTCACAACTTCATTATTTCTTGTAGGTTGAAGCTAAAATCAGCTATTTTCTCTCCAACGCCTTTTGAAGGATCAAACATAGTTCATTTTTAGTGTTCTTCGAGGTTCTTCGTTCAGGTTTTCTCTCGCATGTCCAAGTCAACAACAGTTTTTCACAAATCTGGCCATCTGGGTTTGATAAGCACAACGTTCTATACAAAACCCATGTTCCAAAATTTTTCAAAAAAAAATGCCCCATTGCTTCTTTTTTCGAAGCTTTGTTTTTTTTCAAAAATTCTTTTGCATGCTGGTGAAAAAGTCAACATTTTGAAAAACGAAGAAATTGGGTTTGATCAGCACATAAAAGCTTCTGAAGCCCTCATTGCCCTTGTTGCTTTTTTTCGAAAAGTCTTTGCATGCCAAGCAAAAAAGCATTTTTTCTAATTTTTGACGTTGTGGGTTTAGAAACATTTTCTCTACAAAACCCACATCTCGGAATTTTTTCGTAAAAATTGCCCTTTGATAGGTTATTTTTAGCCTCATTAGAAGCTATTTTTAGCTCATTGGAAAAAGTTGTCAGAACATATCCATGTTTATAGTCAACAGGCTAGTTTTTCAGAATGCAATTCACTCAAACTGAATACAAGACCAAATCCGTCTTGATTCTTGATTCATTAGAATGACTGACACAAATTTGCATCATGTGCATCCAGAGGTTGACTTAAGCACTTTGGAAGGCATAGATCATAACACACTTCAGAACATCGAGCACATCCAAGGGTTGATTGACAGGAATAGACACTCCAAGTCCACGAATTCCATATGGTTTCATACCTTGTATAGCTGATAGCCTTTCGAGGCCAGTTTAGAGGGTTGAACACCTTTGGAATTTTGCGTGTGCAACAAGTTCGTGTGCATTTCTCATAGCTAGAGTGTTCGCAGTCACACTTCGCAGTTTCATCATGCAACACTCTTCCATTGAGAAGAATCAAGAAAAGCGTCAAAAGCGTAAAGCTGCAAAAGAAGCAGAGATCATCACTCCAATAATGGGGTCGCCAAGGTTACTGTTGATGTGATTTTTATGACCGCACCAATCAGCAGAACAAAGTATCCGAAGGCTACTCCATTCTCTCTTGATCAAAGAATCCCATACGCTAAGATTGCCAGAAAGTTCGTATGTTCAACTCCAAGGTTCCGAAATGCTATGGAATACCCTTAGAAGGTTCATTGTGATTTTCTGTTTACACGAGGGGACTTACACAATTGTTTGGCAGCTAATAGCAGACAACAGATTAAGGGTTTCACGTGGTTCGAATGATTTGGAAAGTGAGCACAAGTTTCCTAATACTAACCAGAAATGAACTGAATTTAAATGAGTGTAGGGATAAGAAGGTTCTAAATTCTACTCTAAGACGGGATGTGGGATTAATCTCAACAGATTTCAACCAAACTCTGCTCCGCCTAGGGTTGGACAACTTACACAAAGTTGGTGCAATCTTCAAGGGAGTGGCAAGAGGTTTTCAAGTCGCAATTCGGCATCAAGACACCATCAAGATGATGCATGCCGAGACGTAAATCAAAACCGAAGTTAAGCTTGTAAAATTTTCCAATTGACCACACAAGGCAAACTTGCCGTCAGCAAGCTGCTAGTGGTATGGACTAAAACGAAGTTGCATTGATTAACACCACAAATCCACAACTAACATTTACTTGCATGAAAATGAAATTACGCTACTTTACGCTACTTGAAGTAGAAGGGATGAAGAAACCTTGCTAGCTGCTTATAACAAAGATGAATTCACCATTCAATGAAAGATCTTTTATTATAATAGTTTTCACAACAATCTCTTACAAAGTTTTCAAGGGAAAACTTTCCTTTTCCTTCAAACTATGCTATGCTAAGCTATTACAACTAAAGTCTCTCTGCTCTGCTCTCTAGTCTGATCTAGTGTCTAACTGCATTACAAATGAGGGGGGATGCCCCTTTATATAGCTGGCCAAGTCCAGTGGACGACTCAGATTACAATCAGATGGATGGCCCAGATTGTGCCACCTCAGCCCTAACCCTAAAAAGAGGAGTGGAGTAATAAATGAACAATTAATGTCCACCATTCTCTAGAAGATTCCTGTCTGGAAACACGTTCACACTGTTCTTGTTTTTATTGCAAACTGGATGAGTCTGGTCAACACTGCTTCTGTTTCTTGGATGGATATGGCAGGCATGTTCTCGATCTGACTCCAACGCGACAACTTCTTTCTCCTGCTCGACGATGATTTTCCTCTTTGATGTTGTTCTTCAACTTTGAAGTACCTGATGGTGACCACTAACGCTTGGGTTTCCATTTTTTTCTCCATCCAAAGCCTTGAAAACATTTCTTATTTGCCACTTGAGTTGGGTACATACTAGGTCTCAACACTTAGCCATTTCTTCCAAGTACTCGCTTCATCTCCCTAAGTCATCATGCTCTGGCCTTGACGTTCATCCTGCAAAACAGACAAAAGGAAGAGCATCAGAACACTTCATAATATAAATTTACCTCACTTACTTTATCTCAATGTTCGAGTGATCTCTTCATCTGATAGGGTTCATCATTTTTCTCTAGCAC
Organism: Sequoia sempervirens; assembly: GCA_007258455.2. NCBI lineage: Eukaryota > Viridiplantae > Streptophyta > Pinopsida > Cupressales > Cupressaceae > Sequoia > Sequoia sempervirens. The sequence continues at coordinate 166,356 of VDFB02375567.1, read as the reverse complement.
AACTTTTTCCTTTAAATTCCTCATGCCTTAGAATATTTTAAATTTTCCCCTTAGAAAATTCATTATTTAAGTTCCCATCAAAATATTCATCCTGAAGGCCTCGGCGAAGTGTGGAAGACTTTAAAATCCATTCCTCATTGCAGACTTCCGATACCCAAAAGAAAATTCCCTTCAGAAAGCGTCGAATTCATGTGTCTACAAATGAAGGGGTACATTTAATTTTTGAATTTTAAACCTTAGAAAAATATTTTGCCAACAATTTTATTCTTCATCTTCATCTCTAGGCGTATTTCCTTGCTTGGCCTTGAAAACTTTATCATCTTCATGAAGCTAGCACCTTCTAACTTCTTCTCGCCAATTTTATTCATGCCTCTGAAAATTTTATCTCCTCTATCAACTTGGGCGTATTTTCCTCTAGAGGAAGGTGGAATTTTATGCCTTAGAAAAATTTCATCATCAAAGTTCATCTTACTTCTCTGGGCGTGCTTCTTCTGTTTTGACACTTAGGAAAATTTCAAATTCATCCTCCTGCCAGCTGGGCGCATTTTGGACTTTCTCCTGCCATTTTACACTTAGAAAATTTTCCATGTGCCTCTCTTTACCTAAGGCACATTTAGGGCCAAGCTTCAAATTTACAACACTTAGAGTATTTCTAACTTCTCCTCCAAGTCAAGGCGCATTTGACCCTCCAGACTTTGAGTTTACTTGCCTTAGAAAATTTTCAACACTCCATCAATTTAAGGCACATATGGAGTGTCAAGCTTCAAATTTAAAACACTTCGAATATTTTCATCACCCCCCAGTTGACAAGGCGCATTCAAGGGTAGTTGCTTCAAGTTTTCAATACTTAGTTAAAATTTCCAGCTCTCATCTTTGCTTAGGGTGCATATCAGGGGGTGAGCTTCTAGTTTCATGCCTCAGAACTTTTCTTACCTTCCCTCCTTGCTTGGGCGCATATAAGCCCTTCTACTTTCAATTTTCAACACTTAGGATATTTCTTCATGGCATCTCCTCAAGCTTGGGCGCATTTTGCCCTGTGAGCTTTCAATTTGCAATACTTAGAAATTTTGCATCAATCTCCAGCCTCCTAGGCACATTTCACCATGTCTGCTTCAAATTTTCAACACATAGAGGATTTTTTTACCCTCCTTCCTAGCCAGGGCACATTTAGGGTGGCAAGCCTCAAGTTTGCATCACTTAACAAAATTTCTCATCCATCTCCAAGTGAAGGCGCATTTGCTGCGTCCGGCTTTAAGCTTACAACACTTAGAAATTTTTTCAAGGGTTCCTCTTCTTCTTAAGGCGCATTTTGACCTGTGAGCTTCAAGCTTTAATGCCTTAGTCAATTTTTTTATGCCACCAACTTTCCTTTAACCTAAGGCGCATATAGAGGTGTCAACTTCAAGTTTAAATGCCTTAGACAAATTTTTATCCTCTAGCCATGAGGGGGCATTTGAAGGGGGGAGGTGGATTTAGCAATGCCTTAGAAAATTTTCATGGAGCTCATGCTGGAGATGGGCACATTTGAGGGTCAAGCTGGACTTAAGTCCAGACTTAGACAAATTTTCACTTTCCAGCTGATTCTTCCTTGGGCACATTTTCAGGGTGGAGCAGGATTTTTGTCAGACTTAGAACTTTTCTCAGCTACTCGTTCATGCCTTATTATATTTAGTAAGTTCTTGGTTTTCATACTTCTGAAGCTCGGACTGATTTGAAATTTTAACCACAGGATCCTCATGACTTAACTGATCTGTTCACACTGCCATCTCGAGCTGACCTGCTATTTATGGCATGTTTCTGCGGGTGATTTACTATTTATAGCAACTGCTTGATTTCATGACCTCCACAACTTCGTTTGTCTTGAAATTTGAATGACGTGATCCTCATCGGTAGACCTGCTCATTCACACTGGCGCTCAATGCTGACTTACTATTTATAGCCTGTTTCTGGAGCGCCTTACTATAAATAGTAAGTGCTTTGATTGCCTTCAAATTTTACCGGTGGATAGCTTGAAAGATACTGATCGTAGTGGGATACATTGGTTTTCGAAAATTCTGGCATTATACCCCTCATTTTGGGTCCCGAAACTGGAAACCCTAATTTGACTTGCATGTCTATCAAATGACCTCCGTTTGACCTCGTTTTTGTTGCATGCCGATCAGTTTGTGATTCTGAAGTGTTGGGAGGGGGCTGCCAAAGTGGATCTGCTAAAAATAGTAAGTTGTTGAAAAAGTGATCATCTTTGTTTGCATGTCACATCACCGTGTAGCTCTTGAAAAACCCATAAAGAATAACTCGACATGCACTGAAAAGCCCTGCATGCAAACTCTAAAAATAGCCTCTGAAGACGGCTCCTAAAAAAGTCATAATTCTAGTTTGCATGTTATACCATTGCGAAGCCCTCAAAAAACCCACAAGGAATATGCTGACATGCGCTGAAAACTTCAACATGCAAACCCTAAAAATAGCCTTTGAAGGTTGAATACTGAAATTCATCATCTCATTTTGCATGTTATATCACTGCGTAGATCTCAGAAAACCCAGAAAGAATCTCTAGACATGCATTGAAGAACTTTGCATATAAACCCTAAAATCTGCTCTCAAAGTTGAACTTGTTAAAAATAGAAAGTTGTCCGTTTCAGCTCAAAATTTGCAGACGAGCAGCCTGACATGTCCTGGATGCAGTGTGACTGAGAGAACTTCAACAGTGCTGAGAGAATGCCCCAAATCTAGTATTTACTAAAAATAGTAACTAGTCGGAATTCGATGAAATTTAGCTGGGAACCTGCTGGAAGCATACTGATTGCAACGTGAAGCTCAAATTCCAACTTATTCACTCCATTTGACTTCAAATTGACCAGAAAATTCAAAACCCTAATTCTATAGACTTAGCCAAAATCTCACGTTTAAGCTCAAAGGCGGGCACATACCTAGAAAGGTAGACATCAGAAGAGAGAGAAAGAGAGAGAGAGAGAGAAAACCAAAGCCAAAAGATGAGGAACAGAGCAAAAATTAGGGGGTCCCCATTTTGAATGGGGTGATTGTTGTGCCCTTTTTCACACATCGCCCCATTGCAAATGGGGACCCCCTAATTTTGGCTTTGCTTTTCGGTCGTTTTGTTGTTGTCTCTCTTTTCTACTATCTGTCTTTTCGGGATGTGCCCGCCGTTGAACCTTAACGTGAAATTTGGCCAAGTCTGAGAATTAGGATTTGTACTTTCCCGGTCAATCTGAGGTCAAACGAGGTGAATAAATTGAAAATAAAGACTAACACTGTTGTCAATATGCTTCCAGCAGGCTCTCAGCAAATTTTCATCAGATTCTAATTACTTACTATTTTTAGTAAGTGTGCAATTCAGAGCATTTTCTCGACATTTTCAAAGTTTTAATAGTCACACTACATTCAAAACATGTCAAGCTACTCGCTGGCAAAATTTGAGCTAAAACAGACAACTTGCTATTTTTAGCAGTTCAGCTTCCGGAGCAGATTTCGGGCTTAAATGCAGAGTTTTTCAGTGCATGTTTGGAGATTCCTTCTGGGTTTTCGAAGACCTTCGCGACAGTATAACATGCAAAATGAGATGACAACTTTCAGAGTTCCCTTCCGAGGCTATTTTAGGGTTTGCATGTCGGGTTTTCTTTGCATGTTTGCATATTCCTTATGGGTTTTTGAGGGCTTCACAGTGATATGACATGCAAACGGAGATGGTCACTCATTTGGGAACTTACTATTTTTAGCAGGTGCATCCCGGCCGCCAAAGACTTCGAATCACGAGCTGATCACAATGCAGCAAGAACGAGAACAAACGGAGATCATTTGATATGCATGCAAGATGAATTAGGGTTTCCAACTTCGGGACCCGAAAAGAGGGGTAAAAAGTCATAATTTTTGAAAACCGGTGTATACCACCGCGATCGGCATCCTTCAAGCTATCTGCTGGTAAAATTTGAAGACAAACAGAGCACTTACTATTTATAGTAAGTCATTTTGGAAACAGGCTAAAAATAGCAAATTAGCAGTAGGCACCAACGCCAACAGGCAAGTCACGTGGTGAGGAGCACGTCTTTCGAATTTCAAATCAAATGGAGTTGTGGAGATATCAGAAACAAGCAGTTACTATAAATAGTAAGCCACCTCTAGAAACATGCTATAAATAGCAGATCGGCGCAAGGCATCAGCAGGTACAGGTCAAGCAAGTGATGAAGACCCTATGGCGCGAATTTCAGATCAAACAGAGTTGCAGAGGATGGAAAATCAGACATTTACTATTTTTAGCAGATTGGTACAGAGGAATTAGGGTTTCCTAAATTCAAGGGAAAAACACGACAACCATGCAGATGCAGCATCCAACCACGACCACCACATTTCAGGCATTCAGCACATGGGATTTGAAGACATTATGAGCATTTACTATTTTTAGTAAGTTGCTAAAATAGCAGGTACAGACAGATATTGGGCATCAACAGCACAAATGCATCCCGAGATTCAAAACAAAGCAAAATCTAGCCTTTTGGAGCTTGAAATTAGCTTGAAATTCAAAATTTGGGAAACTTTCTAAAATTAGAAAGTTAGGGCAAGCTAGGGTTAGCATGAACGAATCACTCTAAATTTGACAAATGGCATAAAATTCACTGAAGTTAATAAATTTTCAAGTCCAACCAGTGAAAAACGCCTTTAAAAGCTGAAGGTTGGTGGAAATTCTCTAAGCACTTGAAATTTGAAGTTCACAGGCCAAATACACCTTGAGAAGCTGAAGATGAGGCAGGAAATTTAGTGAATGCATTGAAAATGGAAGCTCACAGGGCAAAATGCGCCCTTAGCTTGCAAAAGGATGAAAATTTTACTTAGGCATTAAAACTTGATGCTCACCCATGAAAATGTGCCCCCGAGGAAAGAATGAGGGTGAAAATCTTCTAAGTGTTAGAAACTTGAAGTTGCCTACTCAAAATGCGCCCTTGGGAGAAGATTGAAGCTCAAAAAATTCTAAGTTTGGAAAATTGGAAGCTTGACCCCCCAAAAGCGCCCAAGGAGAAGAGGAGGTAATGGAAATTTGACTAAGTCATTGAAATTGAAACTACAAGGGGCTAAATGCGCCCAAGCTTGGAAGGATGACTAGGAATTCCTCTAAGTGTTGCAAATTGGAACCTCAGAAGGGGAAATGCGCCTTTGCCTGAAGGAGGTTAGAAAATTGTTTAAGTATTCAAAATTTGAAGTTCAAGGGGTCATATGCGCCCAAGGTCAAGGAGGAAACTTGAAAATTTTCTAAGTATTCAAAAGTGGAAGCAGCCCTTGCTAAATGCGCCCTAGCATGGAAGGAAGGTAAAGAACCTTACTAAGTGCTGAAAATTGGAGGTTGATCTCTCTTATGCGCCCAGCAGCATGATGAAGCTTGAAAGTTGACTAAATCTGGCAAAGTGGGAGTAAAGACCCCTATATGCGCCCACCCAATGGAGTTAAGATGAAGATTTTACTAAGGCATGTAAATTGAAAGCCTGAGTGGTCAAATGCGCCCAGCCTTGAAGGAGGAGATTGAGAATTTGTCTAAGGCACTCAAACTGAAAGTAAAGGTGGTCAAATGCGCCTTGGCTTGGAGGAAAAGTTGGAAATTTTCTAAGTGTAAAAAAGTTAAAGTTGAGAGGTCTAAATGCACCCTTCAAAAGGATCAGTTCAAAATTTCTCTAAGGCAAGATTAAAATTAGAAGCAAGCACCTCCAAATGCGCCCTTGGAAAAGGATGAAAACAAGTTGGTGAATTTGATCAAGTGATGGAAAATGAGACTTCAAGGGGCTAAATACGCCTAAGTCATGGTGTGGAGGTGAATTTTCCTAGGTAAGTGAAAATTGAAGTCTGCCATGTTGAATGTGCCTAGCTTAAAGAGGGTATTATCAAAGTTGGAGAATTATCTAAGGCAATTAAAATGGAAGCTATACCCATGAATTGCGCCCAAGATGAGAAGGAAGTCAAGAAATATTTTCTAAGTGTTTGTAAATGGCAAGCACCTCCATATGCGCCTATGCAAAGTGATGAATGTTTTTCCTAAGTATTAGTATTTAAAGTTTCACTTAGGAAAAATACGCCTAACTTGAAGGAGTAATGAAGTTCTCTCAGGAATGAGTAAAAATGGGTGAGAAGAAGTCGGAAGATGTCAGCTTCGCAAGGATAATTAAAAGTTTTCAAGTCAGAGCAAGGAAATGCGCCTGGAGTTGAAGAAATGGATTAAATTTGATGAAAATTTATTTTTCTAAGGTTCAAAATTCAAGAAAAATTAAATGAACCCGTTCGTTGTATACCCATGAATTCGACACATTCTGGAGAAAATTTTCTTCTAGGTATTGAAGATTGTCAATGAGGAATGGATTTTAGTGTCTCCCGCACTTCGCCAAGGCTTTCAGGATGGAGATTTTTGATAGGCACTCAAATAATGAATTTCCTAAGGGAAATTTGAAAAAAATTCTAAGGCATGGAATAAAATGTGTTGTTGACATAACAGTGCCTTGGCAGATGAATTTGAAAATGATCGCCTAGATGATTTTTGATTGAGTTCTTGATGAAAGTTTTTCTTTCTCGAGCCTGAGTTGGATGAAATATCAGAGTGAAGTGCGCCGAGCAGAATGCAAGGTGGGTTGGAAATTTGGCTAAGGCATGAAGAATTTGAACGCGAAGTTGGCTAGTGAAGACAATGAACGCTTGGAAGTCAAAACATGAAAATCCTGGTAAGTAAGGTGAATTTATATTATGAAGTGTTCTAATACTCTTCCCCTTGCTTGTTTTGCAGGAGGAACGTCGAGACCAAACGGCGATGAATTAGGAAGATGAAGCAAGTACTCCACGATTACATTTCAACCTTGAAGGAAGAAAAGTGGCGAAAAATGGCTAAGTGTTGAGACTTAGTATAACTCAAGTGACAAAGAAGAAGTTGAAGAACAACATCAAGGAGAAGATCGAGAACAGTGTGAACGCGTCTACAAATGGGAATCTTCTAGAAGATGGTGGCCATTAATTGCTCATTTATTGCCCCACTCTCTATTATGGCGGTTTTTAGGGCGAATCTTGTTTAGGGCTGAGGTGGCACGATCTGGGCCATCCAGCCGATTGTAATCTGAGCCGTCCGTTGGACTTGGCCAACTATAAAAGGGGGAGTCCCCCTCATTTGTACATTCATGAGACAGTAGAATTAGAGAAGTTAGAATAGAGAGACAAATTAGAAGTAGCTTAGTATAGATTGATAGAGTAGTTGAAGAAGAAGGAAAGTTTTTCCTTAAAACTTTGTAAGAAATTGTTGTGAACACTCTCCCAATAAAAAGAATTTTCATTGATGATGAATTTCGTCTTTTGTTGTGAGTAGCTAGCAAGGTTTCTTCGTCCTTCTGATTCGAGTAGTGACTTAAAGTAGAATAAGTTTCATTTCATGCAAGCAGTAGATAGTAGTTGTGCAATGTGGTCTTCAATTTGAGCAAACTCCGTCTATCCATACCACTGGTGCGTTCGCTGACGGCGAATGTGCCTTGTGTGGTCAACTGGAATATCGCGTACTTAACTTCGATCATGATTTGTATGTCTATATGCATCGTTGTGATGGTATTTTCATGCTATGTTGTGATCTGAACACCTTGAACTACTCCTCTGAAGATTGCACCAGTTTTGTGGAGGTTGTCCGAAGCAAGGCAAAGCAGAGCCTGGTTGAAGCTTGTAAGAATTGATCGCCATGTCCCACGCCTTAGAGTAGATTAGGACTCTCTAAACCCTGCAGCCACTTTGCATTCAGTACTTTCTGGTCAGAATAGGAAACCCGCGCTTCATAGACAAATCTTTCGAGCATTTGAATTCCTTTCTCCGCTGCCGAACAATTCCGTAAGTCCCCTTGAAATACCAGCAAATCACATTTAGCCAACTGAGACTATTCGCATTGAAGGAACCTTGGAGTTGAATGCACGAACTCTCTCGCAATCTTAGCGTGCTGGATACTTTGATCAAGAGAGGATAGGGTAGCCGTTGGCGACTTTATTCTGCGTTGGTGCAGTCATGAAAAACACATCAACAGTGATGTGTGAAAAGGTCACAACAGTTACTAAGCAGTGAACTGTTAGTTGAAGTTTGCAGATATTTCCAGGATTGCTCAAGTAGCTGACAAGCAGTAAACTGACAGTTGAGGCATGTGACGATCTTCGAATGATGAGGCATTTAACAAATTCTTAGAGGAGTTGATTGCTCATGATCGCAGCCAGTGAACTACAGATTCAAGATGTCCCACCTTTTCAGGATAGACATTAGACACAACAGTTAACTTGATGCCTCTTTCCAAGTTAACTCACTGTCCCACATATCATTTCATGTCTATTTTGGAGATACCTATGTACATATGGAGTTTTCAGTTTTAGTTAACTGATGTTGGTTATCAATTAACTCTCATATCAATAAGGACTTATGTGTCGCAAGGTCCAATTAGTTTAGTTTAGAATCAGTCAACTGAGGTAGTTTTTCCAGTTAACTGTTAAGTTGCATACATTTAGTTTTAAGAATGAATCTTGCATGCTTGCAAGACTGATGTTAACTCAAGGAGATTTTAGGGTTCCCTACTCCTTTGAGGATCTATAAATAAGAGTACCCTTTCTCATTTGTATTTTAACTTTTTCTGTGATAACAAATTGTTGTGCCCACCTTGCCGTGCAATATTGCTATTATGTATTGGTTAATTTTGTTTAATATAAAGCTGGTTTGATTGTTTATTGTGTGTGTATCTCATAATGTGATTTTCTGTCCTAGATTTATTTGTTTTAATAATCTTTCATTCATATCTACACCTCAGATAGGTATCCTACCTTGGGAATTTAGAATTAGAGATTATCATTTGATGTTGTTTTTAATAATCCTTCTTTCATATCTACACCTCAGATAGGTATTCTACCTCCTTGGGAATTTAGAAATAAAGATTGTCGTTTAATGTTTGTTTCCAGTAATCTACTTTTAGCCTACACCTCGGATAGAGTGTTCCACATCCTTGGGAATCCTAAGAACTAGCTTTCCATTTGATGTTGTTTCCAATAACCTTTATTTCAGTCTACACCTCAGATAGAGTGTTCCACTTCCTTGGGAATCCTAAGAGTTATTTGTCAACCATTCCCACTTGCTCTTAATTCCTCTTGCTCTATTTCTCTACTAGAGATAGGATAGTTTTAGCGTTAGCCTAGTTGTAGTTAAGACCTGTGGAAACCAAAGAAAACCTTAGCTTCAATGTTCTTGGTTTTATAACCTTGTGCCTCGACTAGCTAAGTCAAAAAAGATAGGAACTTAGATTACTTTAATTTTTACGCATATCAGCAAAAGAGGGAGCTTTCCCTCCAAATTTGAAGAGCAGTTAACACTATGCATAGCTGTCCATTTCAAATACACACTCCAGAGGTGCGAATTGAAACGCCAACATGTTCATCGTCATTGAAGATTTGCCAATTGTTGTAGTTGTCGGGGACAGCTGGCCTATATATGAGCTCAATAGCAAATGCATTCTTATGAAAATCAGAATGTGGCATGAAAAGAGCAACTGATACCACAAGGGCATCTGCTCTACTATTATCTACACGAGAAATGAATTTGATGTCAAATGCTTCGAACCAGTTGATCGCATTCCACACCCTTTGTCTATAATGCCAAAGGCAATCTTTCCTTACTTGAAATTGATCTCTGATTTATTTCACAATCAGCTCTGCATCACCTTCAACTCTGAGGAGTTTGATACCCATATCTCTTGCATTCTTGAGACCTAGTAAAAGTGCCTCGTATTCTGTCATATTATTTGTACATTCAAATTGCAAGCGGTACGCAAATGGATACAAATGACCTTCATGAGAGATTATCACAACTCCCACTCCTAAACCTGCTATCGAGCAACTCTCATCAAACAACATAGTCCACAATTTTGGATCTTTTGTTGACTTGTCTGTAGAACACACGTCCTTCCTTCAATTATTTTTGACAGCGTAACATAAGTACCAGGACCTGTTTCTTGATATAGAACTTGTTCTTGAGGATCCTAGGATTGCACCATTGTAAATTGAGATTTGGCCTTTGGCTCTAGTTTGAAACTACCTTTCTTTAATGGAATTGTTGCGAACAAATCTAGTTGAATCTCTCCTCCAAGATCTTTGTAGAAGCTTCTACTTAGCAACATCCCATAGCTAGTTGGAATGTCAGCTACTAGGATGGTCATCATTATCTTCTTCTTCGGGCAAGCTTCCAACCTTACTTGAGCGTCCTTCAATTGTCCAACTAATGGCACCGACTTAGACTCAAGTGAATAACACTTGTCTTGTGTCTTAGTGCACAAAAGTCCCAATGCATTCATCACTTGTAGAGGCATGATGTTGTCTGAGGCTCCTGAATCTATGATGCAATTGCTCAATTTGAATCCTCTTTCCTATATACAAGGATATATAGAAGGGCTTAGGATTTTCTTCCACTCGTACGAATGATTCAAGCAATGTAGGTTGAATGATGGCCACCTTCTTTACAAACTTGAGAATTCGATCCAACTGTTTCGGATGGTCCTAAAGATACTCTAGCTAAGAAATCTGCACCTTTGTCTTCATCATGGAATCTACAATGTCAAAATTTGCTAAAGACGGGTCTTGAGCAACCGCTTTAGCATTCTCATGTGAGGGCTTGGGATTAGAAGTGGATGCCACCTCTTTACCCTTTTCCTTTGATTTCAGTCTCTCTTCTTCTTCTTTCTGTGCCTTAAAAAATATTGAGCACGTGTAAACACAAGCGTTGAGAAATTATCATGATTCATTGCAAGAGAATATTGACGGAAATCTTCTTCTTTAATAATAGGTTCACTATCAAAGTATCCCATAGCAGAGTCGCCATTGAAGTTGTCCGTCTATGATAAGACAACATTCAAACTTGGTGTAGAGACAAAACTTGAACTGGGTGCAGCTTCAGTGTATCCCATGATTTGATTCATTCTTAACTTTTTAGGACATGTGGAACTAGTATGTTCGTTGGTCTCATGGGAAGAACAAAATATCATAGATTTTTTAGCTTCAACTATTTGTCTTGGTGGAGGTGCAGGCAACCACAGCCTGTAATTATTGAAAGGCTGAAAATTATTTCTCTTCGGCTGGTATAGTTGCTAAGGTTGATATTGTTGTTGATATTGTGGTGGTGATGGTGTAGGCAGTGCAAGCTACCCTTGAGCAGGCAACTGCCTCTTAAGGATAATCATCTCATTAGCTACCTTCTGTAGCAGTGGATTTGCAGAACTTTGAACCAGAGGTCTAATAGAATCTTTCTTCATCTTGACGGAAGTAATCATGTTATCCTCAATCTCGATGGCATTTTCTTGTGCAACTGTTAATTCAATTTCATTAGCTGATCTTAGGAAAAGGGCTATCTCAGATGGAAGAGTGTTTATGAAACTACTCAACAGAATTTCTGGTGATGGATTGAGTGTATGAGAAAGATGTGTGACCAGGCGGTTAAACCTTTCCACAAATTCCCTCATAGGTTCATTGAGTTCCATCTTTGAATTTGAGAGTTGGGCAAACAACCGGTGACTGTCTTTAGCAGGCTTGAATCTGGCCAAGAATTTCTCGGTCATAGTTGCCCAACTTGTGATAATGCCCAGCTCCAAGTGATTGAACTAGTTAGCAACATTTCCCACAAGATTCTCTACAAAGAGACACACAACTATGTGTTCATGTGATACATGCAAAACAACACAAGCCGATGTGAATGCAGAAATATGTTCATCCGGGTGTTGAGTCTCATCGTCGTGAAATCAAGGAAAGTGCTTCCTTGATCCTTTAGGCAACTCATGATGTCCCTATAAAGCCAATGGTCCAATGTTATTACCCCAAAGTAATGGCGGTGGACGTTTGTGATTATTATTAGCATGGTTATTGCCATGATCATTGTTGTCACCCATTGCTTCTTGCTGGATCACAAGTGGTTCTTTCGGATCTTCTTGGATTTTAGGAACTTCCTTAGATGCTTCTCCAACTTTTGTTTCTTGAAAGGATGGATTTTCAACAGTGCCTCTCCTCCTTGTATAAACCTTGTAAGCCAGAATTATCTATTTCCAAAAAGGAGGTGGTAAGATTGGTCTTCTAACTACAAGATCAGCTTTTCTTTCTTCTTTGTCAAGAATAGTAGCCGCATTTCTCCACTGAGTAGGGGTTTCCTTTTTCTCAAGCATGAAACTCCTTAGGCTTCTAATGATGTTTGTTTTCTCGCCTTCAACTTGCGTAAGATTTGGCTGGATAATAGGAGCAATAAGATCTAGTTGTTGAATAGGAGCAGTAGGACGCCAGATGGTCATTCCCGTGACATAAAGCATAAGCTTTCTTGAAGTTTTATGCCTCTTGCCCCACAGTGGGTTCCAGATAATTGTTGGTGTTTCAATTCGCACCTCTAGGATGGGGATTAGAAATGGACAGCTATACACAGTTAGACTGTTGTTCAAATTAGGAGGGGAAGCTCCCTCTTCGTTGATTATGCTTAAAAAGAAATAAATACTAAACTATTGCCAATATTTTTATTTCTCAGGTTAGAGCACAAGGTTATAAAACTCTTTGCGTCATAGTTGAGGTTTTCTTTTTTCTAGAACTTCAACTTCAACTAGGCCTACTCCAAAGACGCTTTTGATAAGTCAGAGCCTGAGAATCAGAAGTAAACAAGGAATGATTTGATTTAACACAAAAGGTTAAATAAACTCGCTTTCAGAACACACCCAAAGACTCATTGTACTTATTATATGTAAGCTGAAATAAAGTTTACGAAAGCAAAAACATAAGACAAAGTACTGAAACAGATTGAGATAGTAGATCAGAGCAAAATAGGAATGAGATTTCCTTCCTCAATTCTATAACAGTAAATACACTTCTGGGACAGTAGATTGTAGCAAAGATAAGCTTACAATATATGATCAAACCAGATTACATAGACAAAAGTTGAACAAACATTGAATAACAAAGTTGTAGGCAAAGTAGGCTCAACAATTTGTTATCACAACAATGGTTAAAAAGAAATGGGCAAGGCTGCTTTTATTTATACACAATCAAGGAGTAGGGAACCCTAAAATCTCCTTGTTTTTAATAACTAGTCTTGCCAACATGCAAGATTTATTTCTAAGACTAAACAAAAGAAAACTAACAACAAACCAATTGCTAACATCTGTTAACTAAAAAAGCTCCAACTATACATTTGATATTTCCAAAGAATAGATATGCATGAAAGAGAACAACCAGTTTAACTTGGAAAATTCATCAAGTTGACTGCTGCTTTTAATTCTATTCTTAGGAAACATTGCATGCTCCAACTAGTGGCTCACTCATTAATAACTTGGGAAACCATATCCTCTATAAAGTTGTTAACTGCCTCTTCATCAGGAACACTAATACTATACAGAAAAATGTACTGCTTTTCCAGCATCTCCTCACCATCTACGATCAATCTTAGAAATTCTTTTATCTCTTCAGCTGCTTTATCAAATTTTGCTGATATTGCGACCACATGATTCATCTTGCCGACAACAGGATCACCATTAAAACTGCCATGGATGAGATTCTGAAACTTTGTTTGCACTTCGTTGAGATCAAAGTAAGTGCCATCTTCATGACAATATGAACAAGGGATCTGTGAGACAAATGTGCTTATGAACTTGAGGGTATTAGCAACCTTCTGTCTATATTCAGTCAATTCTACAGTTGTTCTTTCATAGGTTTTTACTTTAAAGAGGTGTTGTTCTCTCCAAGAAAAAAGCTTCTTCTTATGCTCTTCTACAACAACTAAATCATAAGCCATCCTCAAGTCGGAAATGACGATCTCAACTCTTGGTTTCCTTTTCGCTATATTCTGCTCAAACTCCTGAATCCCTGAGTGAAGATCATGCGCGTGGTACATCTCTACAAGTATAAATCTGCCCTTGGTGATGAATTCTTATACCCAATCTCTCATATGTTTTCTGCAGATGACCAACTGACTCAACTGATGTTGATCTACAGGTGACTCTAGAATCTGTGGAAGCAATAAAGCGGCCTGTGAAGTGCCATGAAGGATATTTTTAAATATACTGCCGCAGTTGCCGAACCTCAGCCTTGAGGGCTGCCTTATCTTTTGTATCCTTCAACACTCATTCCTTCAGACTATCAGCTGCAACCTCAAAGAGATTCACATCAGTATGCTGGGTGCTTCTTCCAAGATTGGCCTTGACAACCTTGAAGTCATCAATTTCAACCTCATCAACATTCTTGTCCTTTGGAGGTGTGGAAAACTCAAGGATAATCTCACAATTAGAACTCTTCTTCATATGAACTTGCTTCTTAAGTTTCTATTCTAGTGTGTCTTGGTACACGCTATCAAGTTCTGCAAAGTTCAACTGATAAGAAGGCTTCCTCCTCTTCCTACCCAACAGGTTCTCAAGCCAAGACGAGGAGTCTTTGCTAACTTCTCTGGGAGGATCATTTCTAGCTCCAACAACTCTTGATGGATCAATAAGTGTTGAGACATTGTGAATTGGTGAATCGCCTTCTAAATATATATGAATAGGAGAAGGCCTCGGCGATGATGGAAGAACAAGAGATGGAGGCTCGGCTTCAACTTGTGGTGTTAACTCAACTGGAACTTCTGGTGCATCTGCTAACTGTTCCTGCTAAATCACCCTTTCCTTTAAGCTCTTCATCATTTTGCTAATCTTTGATCTTCTGGAGGATTTCTCATAGCTTTCGCTCTCGGTTTTGATTTAGAAGAAGGTAGATATGAATGAACTATTGGAGAATTTGCAACTAGAATAGCTACCTTTCGTGTCCTTTTACTACTCAAGAATACTCTTTTGTTCTTGATAATTCGACTCTTTCTTTCCTCAACTGAGGTGCTCTGTTTGGAAAACCAATCAACTTGTCGAAGTGGTTGTTGATCGACCTGATCTCTGGCATACACGGGAAGTTGGGCTTCCCCATTATCATTTGACAAACCCTCCACATCTTCTGATAAGAAATCAGCCATCTATCGAAGAGTAAGTCTGGAGTAGTTGCACTTGCGCACTTTGAAATCATCTACACAATTAACCCAAAAATCTTCAACTGTAGGTACATGTGCATGATTCTGACCAAGACGAGCTACAAATAAACCCCAAGGATAATATGAACGTCTCTCCTTGAAAAAATTGAGGCCAAACTGTGACTTTTCATCACTCATCAACTTGGTATCAGCTGCCGATCTACATCTGTATATGTTCATCTCAAATGGGAAACTAAATGCAGTCTTGTGCCTATTACGAAAAAATGTGTGAACTTCGTGTACTTTCCTTAGAAATTCCATGAATACTACCTCATCCATTGGATATCTTGCAAGCATGACTGGATCACCTAAAAAGCCATATACCCTTATGTAGGAGAATGTGGGAAATTGCATAAACCAATCAGCCCAATCCACCATTACCAATCTCACATCTGCTGAAATCCGTATACGCAACTCATTATCAAGATCTCACACCATATGCATCAGGAATACATCATTCACCCACTTGTAATGTTGCTTAGATTCTGAAAAATTTAACTGCTAGTAATGATCATACACATGCTGAGTACCTAAAGTTCTGTTGTGACCTTTTCACACATCGCCCCATTCAAGATGGGGACCCCCTAAATTTTTGCTCGTTTCCAGTCTTTTGGCTTGGGTTTTCCTCTCTCTCTCTCGCTCTGTCTCTTTTTTGATGTCCGCCTTTTCGAGGGTTGCACCCGTCATTGAGCTTAAAACGTGAAATTTTGGCCAAGTCTGAGAATTAGGGTTTCATCTTTCCTGGTCAGTCCGAGGTCGAATAAAGTAAATAAATTGAAAATTGGGCTTAACGTTGTTATTATCATGTTTCTAGCAGGCTCTCAGCAAGTTTTTATCAGATTCTGAGGTACTTACTATTTTTAGTAAGTGTGAAATTCGGGGCAATTTGTCAGCTATTTTGAAATTCCGACAGTCACAAAGCATCCAGAACATATCAGACTGCTTGCGTGCAAAATTTGAGCAAAAACAGAAGACTTACTATTTTTAGCAGTTCGGCTTCTGGCACGAATTTCAGGGTTCAGATGCAGAGTTTTTCTTTGCATGTCTAGATATTCCTTCTGGGTTTTTCAAGACCTTCGCGATGGTATAACATGCAAAACGAGACGACCACTTTCAGAAGTCATCCTTCCGAGGCTATTTTTAGGGTTTGCATGTCAGGGTTTCTTTTGCATGTCAGATGATTCCTGATGGGTTTTTCGAGAGCTTCGTGATGGTATGACATGCAAACAGAGATTCTCACTCAGTAAGGAACTTGCTATTTTTAGCAGATGTGTCCCGGCAGCCGCCTCCCAGCAATTCAGATTCATAAGCTGATCGCAGTGCCACAAAAACAAAGAGAAACAGATATTATTTGATATGCATGCAGAGCGAATTAGGGTTTCCAACTTCAGAGCCTAAAAATAGGCGTAAAAAGTCAAAATTTTCGAAAACCGGTGTAAACCACCGCGATCAGCGTCCTTCAGGCTATCTGCTGGTGAAATTTGAAGTCAAACGGAGCACTTACTATTTATAGTAAGTCAGATTGGAAACTGGCTAAAAATAGTAAATCAACTGCATGCGTTGATGTCAACAGGCAGGTCACGTGGTGAGGAGCGCCTCATTAAAATTTCAACTCGATCGGAGCATTGGAGCTACCAGAAACATGAGGTTACTATTTATAGTAAACCACCTTCAGAAACATGCTAAAAATAGCAGGGTGACTAAAAATGGCAGTGCCGACAGGTTGATAAGGTTATGAGGATGCTACGTTCAAAATTTCAAGTCATTCCGGGCTTCAGAGGTACAAAATTTAGAGAACTTACTATAAATAGCAGGGCACGTAAGCTGGCGAAAGATGATGAAAATTTGTCTAAGTCTGGAACTTCGTCCAGCAAGCCTGGCAAAATGCGCCCAGATTGATGAGGAGGCGTGAAAATTTTTGAATGAAGTTCATCCTGCTCAGGGGTCAAAATGCGCCCAAAACACAAGGAAGTCAATGAAGTTCATCCTGCAGGCCTAGGAAAATGCGCCCACCTTGAGGATTGATTTTGAAAAAAGTTTCTAAGGCAAGAACTCGTCCTCCACCACCTCCTAAATGCACCCATCCTTCTCATGTAGCAAAATGCGCCCAAGTTGTAGTTGAGTCAAAACAAAGTCAAACATGTCTATCCTCCTCAACGGGCAAAATGCGCCCAAGTGCATGCATGCCAAGACAAAAAAAATAGAAGGTGAAGAGTCACCCAAGGACGTTGGAGAAAGTTCATCCACCAGCAAAGGTAAAATGCGCCCAAAGTTGTAAGGAGTCAACAAGTCAACGTTTTTTATCCTTCACATGCATGAAAATGCGCCAAAGTTAGAAGAGGGTCAACAAGTCAATGAAACTCGTCCTCCTCACCCTCCTAAATGCGCCCAAACTAGCTCAAGTGAAGACAAGAAACGGAAGGCAAAGGGTCATCCCTCTTGCATGTCCAAATGCGCCAAGGTTGAGGTGAAAAAGGTAAATAAATGAGGTGAAATATGAATGGGGCGTGGTGAACACAGGGTAAATGCTAGGCGTGCCAAGGGTGGAGAGTGTTGAAGATGCTTCCCTAGGCGTGGTTTTATTTTTCCTCCATCAAATGCTATATGCGCCAAGAGTGAGGGGAGTTATAAGGTGTTAGAAAATGCTAGGCGTATGAAGTGTTGAGGGTAAAATGCTAGGACGAGATTTTTCCTCTTCAAGTCTAATGTGCAAGGTGGTGAAGGAAAAGTGGCTAAGGCGTAATTTTAAAATTCTCCCAAGTATGTTAGGCACCTAAGGTGATTTTAAAATATCTTGAAGGCGTTTGAATATTTCCTAAGTGTGGAGTGATATGGGGTGAACTGAAATAAAAGTGTGCTAGGCGAATAAAATTCCCTAAATAAAGTTGATAAAATCTCCTCCACTGGCAAACAAATAAAATTTTCTAAGGGAAATTTTTCAAGAATTCTCAACGTGAGATAATTTAAATATTTTCTAAGGAAAAATATTTTCCCCTTGGAAAATACGCCTAGAACTCAGAGTGATGAAGTTTTCCGAAGCATGAGCAAATTTTCTCAGCAGTGGAGTCAGGGATGAATGATAATGCAAAGATGAATTCAAGTTCTTCAGTTTGGAGCAACACAGGATGATCGCTGGCGAAGAATCAATTTAAAATGATGAAAATAATAATATTCTAAGGTTCAAAATTGAAAAAATTAAATGAACCCGTTCGTTGGGTACCCATGGATTCGAAGCGTTCTGAAGAAAATTTTCTTCTAGGTACTGGACGTTCGTGATGATAGATGGATTTCCAAGTCTTCCAGGCTTCGCCGACACTTTTTCAGTGAAGAATTTAATCAGTGCTCAAATTGTGAATTTTTCTAAGGGAGAATTTTAAATTTTCTAAGCAAAGATGAATAAAATGTGCTTTCAAGATGAATTTTCTTCGAATGGAGTTTGAGATGAGTTGCCTAGATAATTTTGATTAAATTCTTCGAGGGTGAATTTTCCAGAGCAGAGGAGTTGAATTCGATTTCAAGTGACAGAGCTCCGGCTGGTGGATTCAAAAAAAAGGATGAATTAAATTAAATTTTCGAAAACAAATTCAAAAACGCCAGTCAAAGTCAAGTTTCTAGAAGAATAAGATTCCCGATGACAGGAGACAAGTGTCAGAAACACCAGAGAGGGAAAATTCGAATTCTTGAAGTGGAGTAGTGGATTTTAATTGCACTGGCTAAAATTAACTTCTTCTAGAATTCGAATTTTAGCTATAAAATGGAGAGATCTCTCACGTATTTTTCACAGCTGAAGGAAGTCGAACTTGCTCTGAGAGTGAAGTGTTGCAGTGAATTGTTGCTTGAAGAGTTTGAAATCTGAATGTTGCTGAGTTGAGAAAAGGACACCTTGAGTTGCTGGAGAGCTTGAAGGAATTCGAATTTTGCTGAGGAATAGAGTTTGCTGAGGGGCGCATTTAGAAGTTAATCAAATCTGCAGCTAGAGGAGACGCCTTGAGTTGGTGAGGAGTGGCATAGCTGAAACCAAGAGGTACGACTTTGCTGGGATAAGTGGCTGAAGTTTGATTTGTTGAGTGAGTTGAAGTTGCCTATGCTGAAGAGGACGCCTGGAAGTAAGTTGCTGAGAACTCAAAAGGCACGAACTTGCTAGTTTGCTGATTGCTGATTGCTGATATAAAGTTACGAAGTTCAAATTGCTGATTGAGGATAGTGAAGTGAAGCCATCAAAGTCTACTTAGAAATCTGTTCTAAGTGTTGGAATTCAAGAAAAGAAGCTGAGGTTTGCAAACACGAAAGTTATTGCAGCTTC
This sequence comes from Sequoia sempervirens, assembly GCA_007258455.2. Classification (NCBI taxonomy): domain Eukaryota; kingdom Viridiplantae; phylum Streptophyta; class Pinopsida; order Cupressales; family Cupressaceae; genus Sequoia; species Sequoia sempervirens. The sequence continues at coordinate 146,999 of VDFB02375567.1, read as the reverse complement.
TAAAGTCAACTGCAGCCCCTACACGCAATGCCTTATTTTATTTTTATGAATTAAATTGCTGATGGATGTTATTGTTTGTAGATGGCTGAAGCAAGGACAACTGGAAAGGACAATGGCGCCTCCAGACAAGCTGTGATCAAGAAACTGAGCAAAACGTTCACGCCAGAGTCGAAGTTTATTTCAAAGCTGGGCAAGTTGACAGACACCAATTTGGGCTCCGTCAACCTGGATACCTTCAAGAACAGAATGTTTGGAATTGGAAGTCATCGTCCTTCAACTACTTCACACAATATTATTCGAAGTGGGTTATATGCAGCTGCTAGTTTCCCACCAGCCATTCAGTGCTCGGAGCTGATGATGGAGTGCGCCAATTACTATGAGAAAGAACACCGGTCGATCATGTCACCTGATGGCCAAGTGCTAGCAAATCTTACTCCGGCAGCCATTGGTGAAGCTTTCGGGATCCCGGTGCACAGAAATATGATCTACAAGTCTAGAGAACGAGCTGAGCGTATGTATGCTTCTGCTTTTGAGCGATGCATGGATACAATTAACACCCACTGGATGACCACTCCTAAGCCCTCTCGTACGAAGTTGCCCAAGCAGATCATAGCGGATGACTTGAAGCAGGAATATTGTGGCCTCATTATGATGCTGAGCAAGGTTGGTGGTTGTGCACAGTCCTTCATCTTTGAACCTTGGATGTTTTACTACATCAACCTGGTGCTAGAAGGCAAAGATTATGTCAATTGGGCAGAGATGATCAGCGACAATCTACATGAGCAGCTCCTGAGCTTGAGGAGAACGAAGACATTTTACATGAGCTCCTACATTATTTATATGTTGGCACGGATGACGAAGTACAGGGGGATCTGTTACAAGGAACCTGTTGGTTGTGGCTCCCACCAGTTTAAAATATATGATGCCTGTCCACAGTTGCATCTGGCAAGCACAACCCACTACTTGCGTGTCAACGATGCTTTCACCATGTATATCACGAGGCTGCTTCAGGAGCGGTTACATCATAGAATCTCGAGGGATGCCCAAGAACTAATTGAGAGGTATGGGTGTTGGTTTGTACAATTTCCGAGATTCTCTTATGTTAGGCTGCAAGGTTTCTCATCATACCCTTATAGGATGCCTAAGTACCCAACTGATAGAATATTGATGCTAGAGATATCTAGACAGTTGCTAGCCTTTGACAAGATTCAAAAGAAGAAGAAAAAGGGAGGAGTAGAATTTCCAATTGTAATGGGCAACTCAGATGAGGTGTGTCCTTCGATACAGGCAGCTAGAGAGGCTGAGAGTGAGCTTCAATTTTATCATTTCTCATATCATACAAGTCGACAACACTATGACCCGCATCATAACATCAAGTGGGTGTTGTCGGAGGAGTTCAAGCATAAGGCCACCATAGAGGATTATTGGGCTGATGCAGTTGATGAAATTGAAGTAAGGAAGAGAATGTTTTCCCGGTTGCCTATTACCTTGATCAGGGAGTATGAAGTTGTGCCGGTTCCAAACCAGGTAAACGAGGATATGGATGTTGTCCATCCGAACTATGCAGCAGTTAGAGATACTCCACTTCCACCTCCCGATTGGTCAGAGCCCGAGGTTGTAGATTTGGATACTCTTTCTATTCCTGTCATGACATTTAGTAGAGCATGGGTTGATAGACGGGTGAACAGGCTAAAGAGTAGGTCAATTGCCTTGACTTACAATTTGATGGGAGATCACAGGACGCCCACCACAGGAAGAAAGAAACAGATTACAAGAGGTCCAGAGTCCAGGAAGAAGGAAATAGTTAGACAGGAGCCTACTCAGCCAGAACCTCCACGGATTACAGTTGCGGCACCATTGGAGACATGTTCTCCAAGTATACAGGAGGTGTCTTTGTTTGCTGATCAGAGGATTGCAGTGAATCAGGTACTGGTAGTACGGGATGATATTCAGCCTCCACGGAGAGAGTCAATTGGCCAGAGCGCCAACGTACCTGTTAGGATTGATCAGCATGATGATGAGGGGACTATTACTGACCCTCAGTTTCAGCAGGAATTAGAGGCGTCCATGGATGATGATGATGATATAGTGTCAGGTGATACTCAGCCACTTGAGGACGATGAGCCTCGCCAGAATGATGAAGAAGTTGAACAAGTTAGAGAAGTAGAGGCACAGGAGCAGCAGCCCTTTGACATACAGTATGAGGTGCCCGATTGGCTTAAGGACAGAATGAGAAGAAGCCCTAGTGAGGAAATTGATCCAGCAGTTGAGATGGAGTTCTTGAACAGGATCAGTGCACCTCCACAGAAGAAGAAAGCAAGAAAATTTTCGAAGATCTCCACTGAGGAGGATGGCTCTCGCACCCTTCACGTTGCTGTTCCACGAGTTGAGTGTGACCGGAATGAAGCAGTTCCTAAAAATTATGTGGTCACGACTCTAGATTTGGGACGACCTACTGGTGCTCAGATTGTTGAGGAGTGTGATAACTCCTTCCTTGCCCTCAAGGACAAATTATTCAAGAAAGAAGGGAAGTATAAGAAGTTGAAGAGAGAACACAAAGCTTTAATAGGATATGTACAGCAGCTATCTCGTTCTCGAGGGCAGGATGTTCTAGTGATAGAGCCTCCGGCAGATATTCCTAGAGAGTCGATCAGCGGCTTAGTAGAGTTGGGGAGGATGGCACAGGAGGCAGATAAATGGGTCACAGGAGTACGTGCCGAGACAGAGAAATTTATGGAGGACCTTGCTTCTGCCTTTCAGCAGGCCTCTAGTATTTTGACACGGATGGATGCAGTGGATCATGCTTGGGGAGATGCCTCTATCTATCAGAGTAAGGTGATCCAGCGTCTTGAGGTATTGAGGCATGTGCCGTTGCAGTTGCTGATTGATGGAGGCGTCATTCAAGCGAATGACCGATATGATTTCTCTCGGTGGTATTCCGGCTATCACGGGGCGTGGTTTCTTCGATGCGGCACAGGCAGATTCAGCAGGGTACATAAGGCTATGGCCAACATTATAGATGGAGTTCAGAACACCTTTGAGGCCATATTTGCTAGGCGGCTGAATCCAGATGAGATAAGTTTGATAATTTGAGGGGTTTGCTGGTGCCTTTCTTCGCGGATGTTAAGACCTTTGTACGATGATTTTGAGAATCTTGCACTTTCTCACTTTGATCAGAATACACAGGACTCCTTAGCTGCTTGGAGAAAATCTTGTACGAGGCATAGGCATTGATTCTGTATTAGAGTTTCAGCTAGATTGTGTTCACCGATTTCAGTTCAGGAGGTTGAGGCCGTACTTGGCAGATTTGTTGAGTTGGCGGTCAGAGAGAGCAAATGGGAACACTCTTTGGGCGAGGATCTTCTAGAAGACTGAATATGGAGCATTTATTGCATTTTCTATTTTGGGAGTGAGTGGGAATCTTTGATTCATTTAATGTACCACTCCCTATTCTGGCGATTTTAGGGTTAGGGCTGAGGTGGCACGATTCTGGCCACTCTATTGATTGTAACCCTAGCCGTCTTTTGGGACTTGGCTAGCTATAAAAGGGGGAGTCCCCCTCATTTGTAATTCATTAGAAGATTAGAATCAGAGTAGACAGTAGACATTGTGAGAGATTGAGCATTAGCATTAAAGTATTGTAGGCATTTTGCATAGTGTGGAGAAGAAAGAAAGTTTTCCCTTTGAAAACTTTTGGGAGATTGTTGTGTAACACTTTTCATGATAATAGATATTTTCATTGATGGTGGAATTCGTCTTGTCATGAATTGCTAGCAAGGTCTCTTCTTCCTTTCGTATCCAAGTAGCTTAATTTCATGCAAGTAGCTTACATTGATGTGTGGTGTTTTGTTGAGATAACTTCTTTCATTCCACACCACTAGCGGCTTGTTGATGATAAGTTCGCCTTGCGTGGTCCACTGGAGATTATCTTGAGTTTAACTTCAATTGTAATTTGTATACTTATATGCGTCGTTCTGATGGTGTATGTATGCTAAATTATAATTTGAACATCTTTTGCTATCCCTTTGAAGATTGCACCGATTTTACTGAGGCTGTCCGACGTGAGGCTAGGTGAAATTTGGTTGAAGTCTATTGAAACAAAGCCCCACATATCTTGCATTTAGAGTAGAATATAAGTTTCTTAGGCCCTACCCCCTTTTACTTTCCGCATTTCTGATTAGTTTTAGGAAAACGAACTACATTGCCAAATCATACGCGAGAATTCCCCTTCAAAATCATACATTAGCTACTAACCGCAAGAAGTCTGAACAATTGTGTAAGTCCCCTCGTAAGAACACAGCAAATACACATCAACCGAACTGGTTCTATTCGCATTAAAGGAACCTTGGAGTTGAACGTGCGAACTTTCTCGCAATCTTAGCGCACGAAATACTTTGATCAAGAGAGAATGGAATAGCCTTCGGACTATTTTGTTCTGCTGTTTGGTATGGTCACAAAAACCACATCAACAAGTTCCAACAGCATTCAAACCTCTAAACTTGCCTTGAGAGGCCATTAGATATACAAGGTATGATATCATATGGAATTCATGGGCCTTGAAGAACTCTGTCATCTAACGGTGGATACAATCACTGATTAATGCTAGCCAGTCAAAGTGTTCTGTTCTATCAACAATCTGGGAAATGATGTAAAACATCCAAGGCTGGAATTTATTGACCTTTGCTTGACCTGTGACTCGGTTGAGCAAAGTAATCATGACTGAAAATTATTCCTTGAACTGACCACAGCCAACATTCTTTGGCAAAGCATTGTGCTTTTCTCTCAGCCACTTTTGTGCAACTTTTTTTCGGCACTTGTCCTTTTGCGCATACCACACCTTTTCACATTCTTCAACAGATACGATGAAGTTTCCCATCCATGGTGGTATTGAGAAACATCTCTCAACATCATCCGACCTGGGGCTACAAATAATACACCCATCTACTAATATGATTTCTCATGAAGTTGAATTGTAATGCTTGACACAAGCAATTACAAATTCAAGGTTCTGCACTAAGATGGGGATAGAAGTTGTTGTAAGCAACCCAAAATGATCAAGTTTCTTGACTGCAATGTTTCTTGTGTTCTCCAAAGCACACAAATCAAACACTAGATGCACATGACGCAAATCGGTTTGGAATGTTCTTAGGTAATCATGGAGCAAGACTGATTTGGTCCTGATTTTTGTGCGAGAGAACTGCATGTCTGAAAACTTGAAGTTTGACTGTAAACACACCTATGTTCGAACAACCTGCTAAAGATAGATTTACTGATTCTAAAATAGCAGATTTCCTAAAAAGTAGTTGAGATCTAGGCTTTGTAGATAATCATGTTCTGAACAGACCCAAATTTTCAGATTTTGAAAAATTTGACTTTTTCCAAGCATACCAGATCTCCTAAAAAATAGGGGCTGACATGCAAATTTTCCAAAAAAAGTTGAGGTCTAGGTTTTGTAGATAATCTCGTTCTGAAGAGACCCAAATTGTCAAATTTTGAAAAAATTGAGGATTTCCCGAACATGTGTGAAAGTATATTTTCTTGAAAATATAAAATTTTCCAATCTTCAAGAGTAGTAAAAGGAAAGGAGACCCAGATCGATGAAAATTGAAAATTATGACCACCTGTTTCTGAAATGTGATGCCCTAGAAAAATAGACCATGAAAAAGCACTGTGTTTGAGCCTCCAAATTTTGATGAGAAGAAAATTTTATGTTTCTTCCTTTGAAAGACAACTTATAAATTCTGCAAAATGAATGCTAAAAGCTTTCTTAAATAGGGTTTGGAGATAAAAAGCGCTTTAATGGAAAACCCTAAAATTTTGGAGTCTATCATGCAAAAATATCTGACTTTGTTTGCATCAAAACAGAGAATTCCTCTTTTATAGGGCGGAAAAAGCATGCACATGAGGATGTTTTTGAAAAATTTATAAGGCAAGAAGGCTTGGATACCCTCCTTGAAGAAAGGCGTCTGGGTTCACCAAAATTAGTCAAAATCCCATAATTTTCTTGTTGTCCCTGAATGTAGCAATGTTGAATATGAGGTCTTCATTCAAGATGATGTGACCTTTGACATTAGGGATAATGTGACTAAGATAGAATACTTCACATGGGACCAACATGCTGAGAAATCCATTATTGAGAAGCCACACATTTGTTTGGAGAGTGATACTCCTGTTGCTCAATTTGGTAGTATGCCTGAGCTTCAACGCTTTGTGTTTGAGGTGCATGAAGAAGAGATTCCTTGTGTAGATCAAAGAGTAGATATTGCATACTTTGCATCACTATGTGAGCTAGAAACTTTCTCTTTTTGTTTCAATTCATGCAATGAGGAGGTCAACGGTCATGGTATTGACCTACCCTTTTGTGAGGAGAGTTCTCTTCCCTCTACAAAAGGTTTTCTTTTAAATATTGACCTGCCTTTAGAAGGTGTTGTTGTATGTTCACTTGAGGCACCAGTGTTAGATGAATTTGACACTTGCATCATATGGTTCCCTTGCAATGGAAAAGTCTATAGTGAAGTGATCCTCCACCTTGTAGGCATCTTGTGCAGTTACATGCATGTTGGTAGTGGTTTTCAATGGTTGCAGTTGGGTAAGGTCTACAACTATGGTTTGAGGGAGATGAGTGTTAGTTTTAGATCAGATTTAACAGAAAGCAGAAAAGTAAACATAGAACAATGAACACAAAATTTTATCCTGGGAAAACCCTCCTACTCGAGGGAGAAAAACCCAACAACATTTGTACTAATAAAAGATCAAATACAACAGTGCAAAACTAGCACTTGAGAATCAACCAAGTTAGGCCGAGTACAAAATATAACCCAACACTGAAGTAGTGCAAACTTATGAGCAATTGTAATCCTCCTTTTTGAGCAGTGAACCTTCTTCTTGAACAAGGAATAGCGAATGACTTGAATCTATGTTAAATGAGAAGAATCCTCCCTTTACTTATACAAATCCACCCAATATAATTCTTGCTTTTTGATGAGGCCGACCTAGCAAATATATGATTAAATTCTAACTTGACTTTCTCTAGAGTCGACCCAGCTTTTGGATTACCTCCCGAAGCTACCAAAACATCAACACTCCCTCTTAGCTAGGGAGGTATAGCAGAGTCTTTCTTGAGTCCCACTCAAGGGTCTTGTCATGGATTCCCTCAACATGATGTCCACAATGGCTACCTCCAATTTTGAGAAGCACAACTCAGTCTCAGAGATGTGATTTGTACAAGGGCTTTAACCTCATATTTCTTTGTCTTAGAGAAATATACACTATAAGGACTTTCACCTCATATTTCTCTGTCTCAGAGAAATATACACTACAAGGGCTTTCACCTCATATTTCTCCATCTCAGAGAAATATACACTACAAGGGATCTCACCTCATATTTCTCCATCTCAAAGAAATATACATTACAAGGGCTTTCACCTCATATTTCTCCGTCTTAGAGAAATATACACTACAAGGGCTTTCACCTCATATTTCTCCGTCTTTGAGAAATATGCATTACACGGGCTTTCACCTCATATTTCTCCGTCTCAGAGAAATATATGTTACAAGGGATTTCACCTCATGTTTCTCCATCTCTGGGAAATATACGTTGTGACAGATCAGTCCGTCGTTCTATCCATTCTCCTGTCATAGGGAGAATATCTTGATGATGTTGTGACTCCCTTTGGAGCTGGATTGTTTTTCTTAGCACCATTTCTGATCCTCCCATACTTAACCTGATTTGAGTAGATTCTTCAAAACTACTCTCTCCACCACTGTGAGAACCCTGCCTCAGCTTCCTTCACTGACTTGATCCATCCTTTTGATACAAAACCTTCCATGTTGCTTGGTCAAGTTCAAGCTACTCAGACTTCTCATCCAAGTGCCACCACAAACACCTTCTTCTGCACCTTCTGCAGTACTAACTCCCAATTGAACTCAGCTCCAAGTGCCTGCATCAACCTCCTGACCTCCTCGTCCAAGGTTGCCTATAGTGCTTTCCTCTGAACATGTTCTTTCTTTCGGCAACTCCAATTTGTTGAACACATAAATCCCTCTTGATCCTTGCCTCAATGCAGAAATTCTGAAATTCTCCGGAAGTGTACTCCCCTCCATTGTTTGATCTTAGAACCTTAATTTTACTGCCCTTAAGCTCAAGAGTACGCTTATCCTCTTCATCTTTCTCATGGCCCCCAAATTGCTCAACAACCACAATAATTAGAGAACAACAAATCTTGATTCGTTGAACACCAACAATTCAATTAAATGCTTCCAGCAATAACATAGATTCAAACAAATGCTCAAACTATTTATTATGAATGTATCGCATAATATTATTACCAAGTCACAACATCTATAGGAGTATGGCCTAGAAGGTCCACTGACAAACAAAGTAGAGTAACTTGAGGGTCCTGTTGTGACCTTTTCACACATCACCCCATTCAAAATGGGGACCCCCTAATTTTTTCTCCATTCCTCGTCTTTTGGCTTTGGTTTTCTCTCTCTCTCTCTCTCTTTCTATCTCTTTCTTCTGCTTGTCTTTCCGGGGATGTGCCTGCCATTGAGCTTGAACGTGAAATTTTGGCTAAGTCTGAGATTTAGGGTTTTTACTTTTCTAGTCAATTTGAAGTCAAAAGGGAGTGAATAAATTGGAATCAGAGCCTCACTTTGCAGTCAGTATGCTTCCAGCAGGTTCTCAGTTAAGTTTCATCGAATTCCGTCAACTTACTATTTTTAGTAGGTGTTCAATTTGGGGCATTCTCTCAGCATTTTTGAAGTTCCGTCGCTACACTGCATCCAGAACATGTCAAGCTACTTGTCTGCAAATTTTGAGCCAGAACGAACAACTTTCTATTTTTAGCAAGTTCACCTTCAGGAGCAGATTTTAGGGTTTATATGAAAAGTTTTTCAATGCATGTCTAGAGATTCTTTCTGGGTTTTCTGAAACCTACGCAGTGATATAACATGCAAAATGAGACGATGATTTTCAGAATTCAGCCTTCAGAGGCTATTTTTAGGGTTTGCATGTTGAAATTTTCTTTGCATGTCTGAACATCCCTTGTGGGTTTTTCGAGGGCTTCGCAGTGGTATAACATGCAAACCGGGATCATGACTTTTTCTAAAGTCGTCTTCAAAGGCTATTTTTAGGGTTTGCATGTCAGAGTTTTCAGTGCATGTTGAGTGATTCTTTATGGGTTTTTCAAGAGCTACGCAGTGATGTGACATGCAAGGTGAGATGATCAATTTTCAGAGACTTATTATTTTTAGCAGGTCCATTCCGGCAGCTGCCCAGCACATTATGATCACAAACAGGGCAAAGTGCAACAAAAACAGAGTCAAACATAGGTCATTTGATAGGCATGCAAGTCAAATTAGGGTTTCTAGCTTCGAGACCCAAAATGAGGGGTAAAATGATAGAATTTTTGAAAACCGGTGTATCCCACTGCGATTAGTATCTTTCGAGCTATCCACCAATAAAATTTGAAGGCAATCAGAGCACTTACTATTTATAGTAAGGCATTCTAGAAATAGGCTATAAATAGTAAATCAGCAACAGGCACTAGTGTGAACGGGCAAGTCTACTGATGAGGGTCATGACATTCAAATTTCAAGACAAACGGAGTTGGGGAAGTATCAAAATCAGGCAGTTGCTATAAATAGTAAACCACCTTCAGAAGCATGCTATAAATAGTAGGTTAGCTCGGGACGGCAGTGTGAACAGACTAACTAGGCCATGAGGACCCTGTGGTTAAAATTTCAAATCAATCCAAGCTTTAGAAGAGGGAAAACCTGGAATCTACTATATATAGTAAGGCATGAGCTGGCAGAAGGAATGAGGAAAAAACGCCTAAGTCTGGAGTTCGTCTTGCTCATACCTCAAAATGCGCCCTATCTTGAAGCTTGCTTGAAAAAAAACTCTAAGTGATGAAGATAAGTCCACCTGGACCCCCCAAATGTGCCCATGGCTGGTGAAGGTTGAAAATTTTGCTAAGTCTGAATCTCGTCCTCCTCCACCCCTCAAATGCGCCCTCAAGCTTGAAAAGTTGATGGAAAATATCTAAGTGTTGGACTTAAGTCCACCTCCACCATCAAAATGCGCCCAAGGAAGGAGGAAGCCATAAAAATTTTCTAAGGCATGAAGTTTGTCCACCTCCACCGCTCAAATGCGCCCTCAAGCTTGAAAAGTTGATGAAAAATTCTAAGTGTTGAAAATATCCTACTCACTGCTCCAAATGCGCCCAAGGAGAAATAAGTTGATGAAAAAATTCTAAGGCAAAGAGATAAGTCCACCTCCTACCCCTAAATGCGCCCATGCAAGGTGAAGATGATAAAAATTCTAAGTTTGAAGATAAGTCCACCTCATGTCCCAAAATGCGCCCATGCTAGGAAAGATGATGAAGAGGTCTTAAGGCGTTCAAGGTAAATCCTCCAGCACATGCCAAATGCGCCCAAATGGGCTAGGAAAAGGACAAAAATAGTTGAGTTCCACCTTACCCCTTTGAATGCGCCCAAGATGGAATAAAGGTTGATCCTCCTCCATGTATGAAATGCGCCGAGGTGAAGGTAAAAATGGAAAAGGTTACCAGGGCGTTGATGTCAAACAAGGTGAAGATGAGTAAAAGATTGCTAAGGCATGGTTAAATCCTTCACCATAGCGTAAATGCGCCCAAGTCTAAGGTGAAGGCAGGACGTGCTAAGTGAAAATTCGCTCTCAACATGCTATATGCGCCAAGGTGCAAGGTGAGATGAATAAAAAATGACTAAGGAAGGCGTAGAAGTTAATTCCTTCTTGACATGTGAAATGCGCCCCAAAGATGTTGGAGATGGTGACCTTCTAAATGGAAAAATATATAAGTGTTGATGAAAATTCCTCACCACAGGTGAAATGCGCCAGGACTGAAGATAAATGGAGAAAATTTTTCTAATACAAAAATTCAAATTCCTCCTTGATGCCTAAATGCACCCATGCTAGTGATATTATTTGAAATTTTTTCTAAGGCACAAAATTTCACCTTTAGAGAAAATACGCCCAAGCCTGTAAGATGATGAAATTTTCTAAGGCATGAATAAAATTGGCAAAGATGAGTCAGAAGGTGCCAGCTTCACGAAGTTGATGAAAATTGTCAAGACAGAGCAAGAAAATTCGCCTAGATATGAAGGATGAGAATAAATTTAATAAATTTTTTTTTTTCAAAGGTTTAAAATTCAAAAATTAAATGTACCCCTTCGTTTGTAGACCCATGGATTTGACGCTTTCTGAAGGGAATTTTCTTTTGGGTATCGAACATCTTCGACAAGGAATGGATTTTAAAGTCTTCCACAACTCGCCAAGGATAACGAGATGAAAATTTTGATCGACACTTGAATAATGAATTTTCTAAGGGGAAAATTTAAAAAATTTCTAAGGCAGAAGGAACAAAATGTGTTGTTGAAATAAAATGCCTCAGATGATGAATTTGAAGTTGGCTGCCTAGGTGAATTTGATCGAATTCTTCATGGAAATAATCTTCTTGGGCAAGAGATGGATGAAATCAGAGTTGTCAACACTCTAGCTGGTGAGGTGAATTTCTTGAAGGTGTAGTTGAAGTTGAAAAATGATTTAAAAATGCTAACTACGTCTTGACTGGTGAAGTGAATCTTTTGGAAATTCTAGAAGGTCAAATATTCCTGACGTCGGGTGACAAATGTTACTGCTGTCAGAGGAGGGAAATTTGAATTCCTGCAGAGGAGTAGTGGAAATTTAATAAACTGGCTAAAGATAGCTTCTTCTAGAATTCGACTCAGCTATTTGAGCTGTGAAGTTCATTCATTTTTCTTCATCAGTTGAAGAAGTTTGATTCTAGCTCTGAAGTAAAGAATTGCAGTGCAATCTGAAACTTGGTGTAGAAGTTCGATTTGAAGTAGAAGAGGAAAGTGAAGCTGAACTTTAGAGAGTGCAAATTTGAAGAAGTCTAAGTGCTGAGAAGTGGCTGAAGTGAAGTTGGCCGATTTTCTCTAAGTAGTGAAGTTGCTGAGGCTTGCTTGGAAAATTTTCGAAGTCTTTCTAAGTTCGAAGTTGCTAAAGAAGTGCTGAGGTTTGAAGTTAGAATTGCATGCTGAAGCTCCTCATTTTTCAAAAATCAACTGGTAGCCCCAATGTGGTTCTATTGTTCTAAGTTAAATTGCTGATGACTATTTGTTGTTTTTGCAAGATGGTTGAAGTAAGAGCAACCGACAGAGATAGTAATGTTGCGTCTAAGTAGGCTGTTATTAAGAAGCTGAGCAAGTCATTCCTGTCGGAGTAGAAATTCTCTTCGAAGTTGAGCAAGTTGGCTGACACGAATTTGGGTTCTTTCAACATGGAGGCTTTCAAAAGTCGAATGATGGGAGTTGGAAGCCATCGTCCTTTAGTTACTTTGCACAATATTGTTTAAAGTGGGTTGTATGCAGCTGCTGGTTTTCCACTGGCAATTCAGTGTCCAAAGCTAATTATGGAGTGTGCTAACTGCTACGACCCTGATCACAGGTCTATTGTCTCACCTGATGGAAGATTGTTTTCCAACCTCACACCTACAGCTATCAGCGAAGCATTTGGAATTCCATCACACAAGAGGATGATCTACAAGACAAGAGAGCATGCTGAGCGGATGTATGCTTCAACATTCGAGAGATGTGCTGACATGATCAACACTCGCTGGATGAACAAGCCCAAGCCCTCTCGCATGAAGTTTCTGAAGCAGATAATATCAGATGATTTGAAGCAGGAGTACTGTGACCTGATCATGATGCTCAGCAGGGTTGGAGGTTGTCAAGCATTTATCTTTGAGCCATGGATGTTCTATTACATCAATCTCGTGCTAGAAGGCAAAGAGCATATCAACTGGGCGGTGATGATCATTGACAATTTGCATGAGCAGCTCCGGAGCTTGAGGAGGACAAAAACATTTTACATGGGCTCATACATTGTGTACATGTTGACTCGTATGACGAAGTACAGGGGAATATCCTACAAGGAGCCGATTGGATGTGGCTCTCATCAGTTCAAGATCCATGAGGCTTGTCCACAGCTACACCTGACAAGCACGTCCAATTACAAGAGAGTCAATGATGCCTTCACATGCATATAACGAGATCACTTCAACAAAGAGCCCATCACAGGATCTCGAAGGAAGCTCAAGAATTAATAGAAAGGTATGGGTGCTGGTTTATTCAGTCTCTGAAATTTACTTACATTAGGCTGCAAAGGTTTTCTTCACATCCGTATAGATTGCCCAAGCACCCAACAAATAGAATTTTGATGTTAGAGATATCTAGGCAACTCATTGCCTATGATAAGATTTAGAAGAGAAAGAAGAAGGGAAGACTTGACTTCCCAATCATCATGGGGAATTCAGATGAAATGTGTCCTTCACTTTAGGTAGCAAGGGAAGCTAAAAGTGAGCTTCAATTCTTCCACTTTTCTTATCACACCAACAGGCAGTATTACGATCCTCACAGGAATATTAGATGGGTACTATCAGAAGAGCTTGTGCATAAGGCAAATATTGAGGATTACTGGGCTAATACATTGGATGAACTTGAAGTTAGAAAGAGGATGTTCTCGAGGCTACCGTTGAGCATGATTAGGGAGTGTGAAATTATTCCAATACCAGACCAGGTGGACGAGGACATGAACGTTCTCCATCCAGATTATGAGGTAGCGAGAGACACGCCACTTCCACTCCCAGATTGGTCCGAGCCAGAAATTGTTGATTTGGACACACTTTGTATACCAGTCCTAACATTCACCAGAGCATGGGTTGAGAGGCATGTGGGTCAGCTAAAAAGTAGGTCAATTCCCTTGACTTACAATTTGATGGGAGATCATAGGAAGCCAACTGCCAGCAGGAAAAAACAGGTTACTCGAGGTTCATAATCTCGAAGGAAAGAGCCAGTTCAACCAGAGCCTCCGAGAATTGTGGTAGAGTCACCTACGCCATTGGAGACACGTTCTCCAAGTATACAAGAGGTTTCACTATTTGCTGATCAGAGAAATGTATTGAATCAGGAGTAGGAATTACATGAGGAAAATCAACCACCACGAAGAGAATCAGTTGGCCAGAGTGTCAATGCACCCACTAGAGATGATCAGCAGGAAGAAGATGAGAAAACTGCTACTAATACACACTTCCAGTGTGAGCTTGAGGCGGCTCTAGAGGATGATGCAGTTTCAGGAGATACTAAGCCCATAGAGGCCAATGAGCCTCGCCATAATGAAATTAGAGAAGAAGTTCGTGAAGAAGAAACAGGAGATGAGCAGCCGTTTGTTATACAACAGGTAGTACCTGATTGGCTCAAGGATAGGATGAGGAGGAGCCCCAGTGAAGAGGCTGATCCAGCAGTGGAGATGGAGGAATTCTTGAGTTGGATAAGTGCACCTCCAACAAAGAAGAGAGCTAGGAAATTTTCGAAGATTTCAACAGATGAGGATGGCTCTCGCACCCTTCATGTGGCTGTGCCAAGGGTTGATTGTGATCGAGATGAGGCCGTTCCGGAAAATTATATGATCACTACTCTGGAGTTGGGTCGCCCCACAGGTGCACAGATCATTGAGGAGTGTGATAACTCCTACCAGGCACTTAAGGACAGATTGCTTAGGAGTGAAGGCAAGTACAAGAAATTGAAGAAAGAGCACAAGACTTTGATAGGCTACTTGCAGCATTTATCTCGTCCTTGTGGACAGGAGATTCCGGCGATTGAGCTTCCAACCGAGTTATCTAGAGAATCAGTTAGTGTGTAATGTCCCCAATTTAGCCCTACACTCTTCGTTTGGATTTAGCCTATTTCCGGAAACTCGTAGACTAATTCTGAAATGAAAATTAGGGTTTCCACTTTCAGAGGATGTTTTGAGGCCTTGCATGCGAGAGTTTCTAATGCATGTCTGGTGAAGCTTTCTGGGTTTTTGGAGAACTTCGCAATGAGGTAACATGCATGACAAGATATTGACTTGCGTTCTCAACTGCTTTTTGGAGGCTTGCATGTTGGAGTTTTCCAATTTGGCTTCTGGATTCCTTCTGGATTTTCAGACAGCTTTGCGATGGTGTGACATGCAATTGAATCAGATGACTTTTTCGGACTTACTATTTTTAGTAAGTTGCGACGACTACTCAAAATGTGGAGAAAATGAGTTTGGAACAACTTACTATTTTTAGCAGTATGCTATTTTTAGTAAGTACTATTTCTGGCAGTGCTATTTTTAGCAGTAGTTCAGCAGTTTAGTGCAATGGCTATTTCTGGCAGGTCAGCTTGAGCAGTGGTCTCTAGCATTTGAGGTGATTATTTTGGCAAGTTTGATATTTGATGAAAAAATAATGTTTTAAGTGAAAAATATTTGGCTAAGGCATGGAGGACGATTTGGAGAGATAAGTGATTTTTATAATGTTTATTAATTAAACATTTTGGAGGCCTTATTTGATGAATTAATATTTAAGTGAAATATGTGCTAAGGCAAAAGGGGACGCCTAGCTTGGAGACAATTGAGTTTAATAAATATTTCACTTAAATCTTTTAGTGAAATATTTGCATTTTATTAAATTATATTTCCACATATGGGTTGGAAATGAAATGCAAATGAAATTTGGAGAAAAGGTGAAAAGTGAATTTCATTTAGGCACCCTAATTGGAGGGAAAAGAAGATTTGAATTTGGAGACAGAAAAGTTATAAATAAGAGACTTGGCCTTCAATTGGATTATCTATTGTTGCTTATCATATTGTTATGCTGCTGAAATGCTTTCAGAGCTTCTTCGAGGGATGCATACCTCCTAGTTCCTTCGCTTGGTTTCGTGCTTGGAAGATAGCACCTAACTAAGTTTTCAAAGACTACTTCTCATCCAGACTAGCAGACAGAGCATCAAAGTTGGAGTTTTCAAAGATTTTGTCAGTTTTGCATTTGCTGGTTAGGGTTTGGCTGAAGTAGAAATCTGCTCATAAGTCTTCGCATAATTTTTTGTTGGTTCTGGGTACTTTACCCTTGGATTTCTCATCCTAGGGCGCCCCTCTTTGGTGAGTTCCAGATTTTATTGTTGAGTGTATGATTTTATCTTCTCAAAATCGCCCTTCTCCTTGGCTGTACCATTCTGGGCTGTCTTGGGAAGTGTGCCAAAAAATAATACTGCATTTTGATAGTCATTTCTCAGTTAGGTTTTCATTGTCAACATTCTAGCTTTCGTTTGCATCTGGTTTCATGTGATTTGGTTGGGTTTTGAGTGAGTTGTGAGTTATTTAGTGGGACACTGTGTTGCTGGTCTGTGTTCCAGATTGCTGATTTTTGTATCAGACTTCCAGAAGTTTGGTTAATGTGTTGTTTTCTCAATATTGTGGAGTCAAATAAGTGGGAACAACATTCTATCAGTTGTTGCTTTGGTTTAACAGTTTGTAACACTTTGTAATCCGCAAATTGTGCATTGTAAGGCTGTTAATAGTAGTACTATTTCAGTCATTTTTATATTCTGCAATTACTTAGTTTTAGAGCAGCAAACCTAATAATCTTTGGACGGTTTACCGCCAGAGAAGGTGAACGAACTATACATTTAAGTTCTTGGATGGTATTCCGCCAAGAAGGGAATTAAAGCTTTGTACTTCACTTGTTTTCCCACTAAATAAGTGGATGCCTGCTTTTAGCGGAAGAACACTTTCTTTTATTGTGTTCGCTCCCGTTGAATAAGTGGTTGAGCTTTCTTTCAGCAATTGTATTTACTTTTTGTTATCCCGCCATATGGTAGCTACTTACCCTACTTGGGTCGGAAAGCACATTCTTGGCGTTGAGTCTTTATTTAATTGCTGATTATGATTTGAGCTGACCTTTAACGGGTACTTGGTGCTTTGTGTTCTTCGAAGTTTGAAAAAAATTTGGGTCAGAATTGGTTCAGCTCATTACATAGTGGCTTGGAGTACTTGAGAAAGATGGCATAGGACACAGACAAATGGGTTGCGGGTGTTCGTGCCGAGATAAAAAAGTTCATGGAAGATCTTGCTTATGCTTATCATCAAGCTTCCGGCATTACGACACAGATGGAGGCAGTTGATCAGGCCTGGGGTGATGCTCATGTCTATCAGAGTAAGTTTATTCAGCGTTTGGAGGCCTTGATGCATACTCCCTTGCAGATGTTGATCGATGGAGGAGTGATTTAGGAGGGTTATAGGTACGATTTTGTTGGCTGGTACTCTTCAGTAGTCACAGGACGTGGGTTCTTTGATGCAGCACAGGTGGATTCAGCCAGAGTCAAGAAGGCTATGATGAACATTATTGATGGAGTCGTGAACACCTTGAAGGCTATCTTTGCTAGTAGGCTGAATTCTGATAAGGTGACTACTGATGGCTTGAGGACTAGGCTAGCACCTTTCTTTCCAGAGGTGAATAATTTTGTTCAGAACGACTTTGAGAACACCTCCACTTTCTCTAGTATTATTCAAAACACTCAAGATGCCTTGGTTGTGCTGATGTGTTTTTCGTGACCGCACCAACGCAGAATAAAGTTGCCAACGGCTTCCCTATTCTCTCTTGATCAAAGTATTCCACACGCTAAGATTGCCAGAAAGTTCGTGCGTTCAACTCCAAGGTTCTTTCAGTGCGAATAGGCTCAGTTTGGCTTGATGTGATTTGCTGGTATTTCAAGGGGACTTACGGAATTGTTCGGCAGCGGAGAAAGGAATTCAAATGCTCAAAAGATTTGTCTATGAAGCGCGAGCTTCCTATTCTAACCAGAAAGTACTGAATTGAAATGGGGTAAGGTTTAGAGAATCTAAATCTATTCTAAGGCGTGAGATATGGAGCTCAACTTTCAGCAAACTTCTAACCGGACTTCGCTTTGCCTCACATCGGACAACTTCCACGGAGTCAGTGCAATCTTCAAGGGAGATGACTAAAGATGTTCAAACCACCACTTGACATAAAGATACCATCACAACGACGCATACCATTATTCAAACTGTGATTGAAGTTAAGTACATGATATTCCGGTTGACACACAAGGGCATTCACCATCAGTATACACACTAGTGGTATGGATAAAAGTTGCTTAGATCAAACACCACATTCCACAATTAACATCTACTTGCATGAAATGAAATTTATTCTACTTTCGCTACTTGAATCAGAAGGACGAAGAAACCTTGCTAGCTACTCACAACAAAAGACGAAACTCATCATCAATGAAAATTCTTTTATTGGGAGAGTGTTCACAACAATTTCTTACAAAGTTTTAAGGGAAAAACTTTCCTTTTTCTTCAACTACTCTATCAATCTATACTAAGCTACTTCTAATTTGTCTCTCTATTCTAACTTCTACTCTAATTCTCTCTACTCGATGTCTCTGAGTTACAAATGAGGGGGACTCCCCCTTTATATAGCTAGCCAAGTCTCAAAAGACGGCTAGGGTTACAATCAATAGAGTGGCCAGAATCGTGCCACCTCAGCCCTAAATAATATTGCCCTAAAAACCGCCACAGAGAGAGTGGGGTAATAAATGCACCATAATGTCCACCATCATCCTTCTAGAAGATTTTTTGTAGACGCGTTCACACTGTTCTTGATCTTCTTTCTCGACTTTTCTTTCTCTTAACTTCTTTGTCACTTTGAGCTAACACTTAGCCAATTTCTTGCAACTTTTTCTTCCTTCGAGATTGAAACTTGTAACTTTATCCTCCTTCGAAGGTTGTGATATCATCGTGCTTCACCACTTCCAGACATCGTGCTCTGGGCCTCGACGCGTTCCTCCTGCAAAACAAGCGAGGAGAAGAGCATTAGAACACTTCATGATATAAATTCAACTTACTTACCAGGATTCTCACGCTCTAATTTCCAAGCGTTCATCACCTCCACGCTAGCCAACTTTACGTTCAAATTCCTCATGCCTTAGCCAAATTTCCAACCCATCTTGCATTCGCTTGGGCATACTCTGCTCTGATATTTCATCCAACTCAGAATCGAGAAGAAATTCTTTCATCAGAAATTTGATCAAAAATTATCTAGGCGATCATTTTCAAATTCATCGGCCAAGGCAATTTTGTGTCAACCACATTTCATTTCATGCCTTAGAAATTTTTTCAAATTTCCCTTAGGAAATTCATCAACCTGGCGCCCACCAAAAATATTCACCCTGAAGGCCTCGACAAAGTGTAGAAGACTTCAAAATCCATTCCTGATCGACAATCATCAATACCCAGAAGAAAATTTCCTCCAGAATGCGTCGAACTCATGGGTGCACAACGAACGGGTTCATTTGATTTTCTTGAATTTTGAACCTTAGAAAAATATTATTCTGCCAGTTTGAATCCGTTCTTCATCCGTGATCGTCCTGTATTGCTCTGACTTGAAAATTTTATCAACCCTGTGTCGGCATTCTTCATTGACTTCACCTCTGACAATTCACTCGGACTTGGGGAAAATTTTATCTCCTTCACGTCTAGGCATATTTTCTTAAGGAAGAAAATATTTTGTGTCTTAGATAAAATTTTTAAATCATTTTGAAAATTTTGCCTTAGGAATTTTATTCGACTTCATTCAATTTGCCGTGGTGAGAAAGTTTCATTAACTTCACTTAGAAAATTTCCTGAAAGCACATATCATGGAGAATATTTTATTTACCACCTAATGTCTTGGGCGCATTTGATACTTGCTAAAAAAAACTTGTCCTTTTCTTGCTGAAGTGAGGGCGCATTTTTCACTTGCTAAAGGATAAACACCTTTTTATCTTTGACCCCCTTTTGACTCCCTTCCAGCATGGGCGCGCATTCTTCTTCCAACCTTTTGGACGCATACATGCTGAGATGGGCCCACTCCCAAGGCGTTGGAAGCTCCTTTGTCTTCATTTGGCGCATTCAAAAGGTCTTAGTGCCACTTGTCTATTTCTTCATGCACACGCCTTGTCTTTGCTTTAACTCTTCCTCCTTGCATGGGCGCAAATCAATGGGGTTGCTTTCATTAGAAATGACTTAGAATATTTTTTTATCTCCCCACAAGTCAAAGGCGCAGTTGTGCTTTGAATTTGAAAAACTTAGAATACTCTCTGACTTCCTCTCATTTCAAGGCGCACTTTGCTATGCCTCCTTTCAATTTAAGGCACTTAGAATATTTTTAGCTCACCATCATAACTATAGGCGCATATTGGAGGGTCACCTTCCATTTTTTGATTTTCATGATTTAGTCAACTTTCAAGTGAGCTCCAAGCCTAGGCGCAAATAAGACCATGAGCATTCACTTTAACACTTAGGAAATTTTCAACTCACTCTTCAGGCGCATTTGCAAAGGGCTATGATATTTAATTTTAGATCTGAAAAGAATGGTCGAGCTTTCTTCCCTCCTCCCAGGCGCAAATTACAAGGGAAGCGTCCAGCTTTGTTTTAGGCGTGCAGCTTTCAGCTTTAGCCAAATTCGAATTCATCTTCTCAAGGCGCATTTCAGACATTGTGTTTTCATTTCAATACTCAGGCGAACTTGCAGAGAAGGGCACATATTCCATGTGCAACTTTCAATTCCAATATTCAGGCGCAAACCTCATGGGGAGCATCCAATTTGGGGCGCACTTCAGTGTGTCAAGTTTCAGATTTTGAACGCCTTGAAAAAATTTCAAACTCCTCTTCAGGCGCATTTGACACTGGCAACCTTTAATTTCATCATTGGCGCAAATCATCTCCTGTAATTTGAGTTTTTGTCCTGGGCGCATATGGCAGGTGGGACTTAACATTTAGGCGAATCTTCAAACTCTTTAGGCGCAAGTGATAGGTCTTACTTTTAGTTTGATCACCTTAGGCGCACTTCATATGTGCAACTTTCAATTTCGACATTCATTTAGAGTGGGGCGCATATACCACCTGGTGTTTTTAATTTGATTGCCTTAGCCATTTTTCAAGACTTGAACTTCAAGGGTGCATATCACATGCTGAGCATCAATTTTAATGCCTTAGGCGGATTTTTTCACACTTCAACATCCTTGGGCGCAAATGGAGGGGGTCAACATTCACTTTGACACTTAGTAAAAATTTCACTTTCAACACCTTTACACACTTAGGCGCCTCTGACCCTTGGAGGTTCCAGTTACAAACACTTAGAAACTTTTATCAACATCTTTGCAGACTCAGGCGCATTTGACATGTGCAACATCCAATTTTGACTTAGGCGCATATGAGGGTCCTCTCTTTCATTTCTACGCCTTAGCATATTTCAGCCTTTTCCAAAGTCCAAGCGCAAATGATGTGTTACACTTCCAGTTGGGGGCGCATTTGGACCCATGAGCTTTCAATTCATGACTTAGGAAATTTTTACCTTCCTCATGTTGCTTTCAAGGGCGCATTTGGGGGTCCTTACTTCCATTTTAACACTTAGAAGATTTCCAATCCCTTTTCCCTTAGCTAAGGCGCATTCTACCACCCACACTTTGAGTTTTCTCAGACTTAGAAAAAAAAATTTCATGGCTTTTCAACTTGGGCGCATTTTACCATAGGAGGTTCCAATTTCCGTACTTAGAATATTTTTCAACCATCTTGAAGCTCAAGGGCGCATTTTACCAATGGAGCTTCCAATTTGTGTGACTTAGAAAATTTCAAGACTCCTGCCAGCTTGAGGGCGCAAATGGAGGGGTCCTCTTCCATTTTTCAAACACTTCAGGAATTTTGATTTGTTTTTGGCCTTTTAAAGCCAGCTTTGATGCTGGACTTGAAAAATTATCAAACTTGGTGGATTTCTTGTCCTCTGCCGGATTTAGGGTGACTTTCTCCTACTAACCCTAATTTGCTATTTTTAGAAAATTCTTCAAATTTTGTGCCTTGGATTGACTTTTGACTCCAGAAAGCCTGATATTGCTTTGTTCTGAACCTCGGGATGTGTTTGTGCTACTGATGCCTGACATCCGTCTGTACTTGCTATTTTAGGAACTTACTAAAATAGCAATTGCTTATAATGTCTTCAAATTTCATCTGTTGAATGCCAGAAATGTGGAGATCGTGGCTGGATGCTGCTTCTGGTTGACTGTCCTGCTCTATCCTTGAATTTAGGAAACCCTAATTCCTCTGTGCCAACCTGCTAAAAATAGTAAGCGTCTGATTTTTCATCCTCTACAGTTCTGTTTGATTTGAAATTCGCGCCATAGGGTCTTCATCACATGTTTAACCTGTTTATACTGAGACTTGACTTTGACCTGCTATTTATAGCTGCTTGTGAAGTGACTTACTATTTATAGTAAGTGCCTGTTTGTGAGATTTCCTTAGCTCCGTTTGTCTTGAAATTTGGACAGTGTGCTCTTCGTTGGTGAACTAGCCCGTTTGTGCCGGCGCCTGCGATCAACTTTCTATTCATAGCCTGTGTCCGGAAAACTTTACTAAAAATAGCAGGTTCTCCGATTGCCTTCAAATTTTGCCAGCAGATTCTCGAAAGGATGCCAATCATGAAGGATACCTCAGTTTTGAGCATTTTGACTTCTGACTCCTCATTTTTAGCGCTGAAGCTCGAAACCCTAATTTTGTGCATGTTGCTCAGATGAGCTCCGTTTGACCTCGTTTCAGTTGCATGCTAGTCAGTTTGCAGTTCTGAAGTGCCGAGTTGCTGCCCAAGCGGTACCTGCTAAAAATAGAAAGCGGCCGGAAAAGTGACCGACCGACTGCCAGATGATTTCGCATGTCATACTGCCCGAAAAATCTCGGAAAACCCAGAAAAACCCAGAAAAATCTCCAACATGCACGCACTGGCTAAAAATAGTAAGTTTATGAAAAGTGATCGGTTTCATTTGCATGTTACACCATTGCGAAGCTCTTAGAAAACCCAGAAAGAATATGCCGACATGCGATGAAAACGTCTGCATGCAAACCCTGATATCGACCTCCGAAGGTCGAATGCTGAAAGTTGTGATCCTGCTTTGCATGTCATATCACTGCGAAGGTCTCGAAAAACCCAGAAGGAATACGCAGACATGCAAAGAAGAACTCTGCACCTGCACCCTGAAATTAGCCCCGGAAACTGGACTGCTAAAAATAGCAAGTCGCCCGTTTTAGTTCAAATTTAACCTGTGAGTAGCCTGATGTGCTCTGGACGCAGTATGACTGTCGGAATCTCAAAATAGCTGATAGATTGCCCTGAATTTCATACTTACTAAAAATAGTAAGTACCTCAGAATTCGATGAAATTTTGCTGAGAGCCTACTGGAAACATGCCGACAACAACGTTAAGTTCAATTTTCAATTTATTCACTTTGTTCAACCTCCAGTTGGCTTCAAAACCCTAATTTTCAGACTTGGCCAAAATTCAAGTTTAAACTCTATGACGGGCACAATCCCGGAAAGACAGACAGTAGAAAAGAGAGACAACGACAAAACGAACAAAAAGCAAAGCCAAAATTAGGGGGTCCCCATTTGCAATGGGGTGATGTGTGAAAAACGTCACAACAGGTTGCATGGAGAAAATATTGTACATGTCATGGGCAGGTAGTCACAGTGTTAGAATTCCAGCTTGATCATATTCCACCAATCTCAGTTCAGGAGGTTGAGGCTGTGCTCGCCAGACTCATTGATTTCGTAGCCAAAGAGAAGGAGAATGAAAACGCACTTCTGGATGATGACCTTCTGGAAGACTGATAGTGGGCATTTATTGCCTTTGCTATTTTGGGAGTGAGTGGGAACCTTTTGATTTATTTATTATACCACTCCCCATTCTGGTTGTTTTTAGGGTTAGGGCTGAGGTGGCTTAATCTGGTCCATTCATTTGATTGTAATCTGAGTCGTCCATTGGACCGGGCTATCTATAAAAGGGGCATCCCCCCTCATTTGTACATCAGTAGAAATTAGACTAGAGATTAGAGATCAGATACTAGAGCAGAGAGATAGTTTGATAGCTTAGTATGGCATAGTTTGGAGAAGGAAAGTTTTCCTTTGAAAACTTTGTAAGAGATTGTTGTGAAAACTATCATAATAAAAAGAAGCTTTCATTGATGGTGAATTCATCTTTGTTATGAGCAGTTAGCAAGGTTTCTTCATCCCTTCGACTTCAAATAGTAGCTTAGATTAGAGTACTTATTTTCATGCAAGTAGATGTTAGCTGTGGATTTGTGGTGTTGATCAAGGCAACTTCATTTTAATCCATACCACTAGTGGCTTGCTGACAACAAGTTTTCCTTGTGTGGTCAACCGAAAAACATTATGAGCTTAACTTCGGTTATGATTTACGTCTTGGCATGCATCATCTTGATGGTGTCTTTATGTTGAATTGTGACTTGAACATTCGTTGCCGCTCCCTTGAAGATTGCACTGACTTTGTGTGAGTTGTCCAACGTGAGGCGAAGCAGAGTCTGGTTGAAGTCTATTGAGATTGATTCCACGTCCTCCTTTAGTATAGAATTTAGATCTTCTAGAACCCTGCATCCATTTAATTTCAGTACATTTCTGGTTAGTTTTAGGAAACACATACCTCATCACCAAATCATTCGCAACGCACAAAATCCCCTTTCAATCATTAACCCGTTGTCAGCTGCAAACCTTTTGAACAATTGTGTAAGTCCCCTCATGTAAATAGCAAATCACAACGAACTAACTAAGGGTATTCCATAGCATTTTCGGAACCTTGGAGTTGAACATATGAACTTTCTGGCAATCTTAGCGTATGGAATTCTTTGATCAAGAGAGACTGGAGTAGCCTTCAGATACTTTGTTCTGCTGATTGGTGCGGTCACAAAAATCACATCAACAGGTCTCGTGACTGGAAAATTGATAAGCAAGAATGAACTTGCATATATGTGTGCGCACCCACTGTCAGGATTTACTATGACGTATATATTGGGCACTCTGATGTTATCGATGACACCTCTCTTCACAACTTTCGTGTTGACCCTAGAGTCCAAGGTGAGCAGCGATGCCTCAGGACTACGAATGACCTTTGGAAATGGCACTGGTGTGATGCTATGAGTGTGGCCAGAGCCTAGGGGCTCGGCCACAGTTACCAAGTATCGTTGCAGGCCTAGCTATGACTTTTGCCGATGCCCCAGTGGTTGCCTCACGATTACTTCAACCTCTTAGATGTATCATAGCCACCTCCGCACCGGTGTGAGTTGCGATGACTTTTCAACCTCCCATTGCCAATAAAAAGGTGCCTACCTCTGACTTTGCTATCTTCCAGCTCGCGTCTGACTAGTCTTCCTGACCCCCTTCTTTTCACAACACCATGGTGAACAACAGAACAAAACATTAAAATGTTATGAAATCCTTATATTTGTTAGATTATCTGAAGATTTTCCTCGAAGATGCTCTCCCCTGAATATACTGTTACTTTCCTTAACGCCCTCATTGAATGTTTCCTTTCATTTTGAAACGATATGCTTACAGGTTGTAATGAGGTAGAAAAAACAATGTTCTTCAACCCGACTCTTAGCCAAAATAATCCATATGGACTTCCAAAAGTTTGACACATATGAGCACCTTATACCATTGACAACATTGAAGCTTTAAATCAAAGGCATCGATTAGTCTCTATTAGACAGAAATCCCATATACACAAGGGACGATTTTACAAGTATGACAAAGTCTCACGAAACCATTCCAATATTAATACAATCCCGTCCATCAGTCATCACGGCTCATATACAGAATACATTCCACAGCGGTAGTAGAAATAAGACTCAAATGCACGAAAATGTGAATACACCCGTTGAGTTATGTAGTCCAGATATCGAGCTTCACAAATGAACATCATTGTAGGGGAAGTCATTTTATATCCGCCACTGATTGGTTGCCGATGTGAAGCAATAGGCAGACCCGAACCTCTTAACTGTTAGTCCCCTACGCCAATGACTCCTGAAGCCATGTGATTTCCCTCTAGAGCAAATTGAATATCCAACTGGAAATTTATTTCTGAAACTTGAACTCTGAAATGGCGTCTTTTCCTGAATGAGGTCATCTCTTTGACAGGATGCAGCTTCCTTGGCTAATTCATTTGTCTCCATTCGACTGCTATTAAAATCTGATGAAAATAACTTCCCAATATATATTTGACAATCTCTCATTAAATATATTCAAGGCTGGCACGACTTCTATTATGAGGCGGCAGAAGAAATATCTCCTTGAATCAATACATCACCTTTAGGAAGTCATTGGTCTTTGATAAGCAGCTCCCAACTTGTCAAAAATAAAATTCGTCCTAAATGAAGAATGATTCAATAAACCAAACATTCAATTTCTCCTTAGTAAAATGGCGGCAAACTCAAGTCTTTTGTCTGATTATAAATTTGTCTTATCCTCAATTTTGGCTGTATTTGCCAAGTCATCCTAGCCTGTTTGTCATTATCTGCCAAATTTATCTTTTGTTGATGAGAGAAAAGCCTGGTCCTGCCCTCAAAGATTGTCCGCCTTCAGAGATCTGACAGCGCTCCTATTCGATCTGGATAAGCTGATACAAGCAGCTTCACCTTCCATTCACACGGAGAACCATATGCCCTCCACCACTTCAGTGCAGTCTACACTTTTATTGCTTAATTATTCCAATTTTGAACCCTAGTCGTCTCACTAATTTCAAGTTCCCCATAACCTGCAATTTTAGCTTAGTCAAATCTGATCGGATTTCGTGAACCTGCTCTGATACCATGTTAGTTTTAGATCAGATTTAACAGAAAGCAGAAAAGTAAACATAGAACAATGAACACATAATTTTATCCTAGGAGAACCCTCCTACTCGAGGGAGAAAAATCCAACAACATTTGTACTAATAAAAGATCAAATGCAACAGTGCAAAACTAGCACTTGAGAATCAACCAAGTTAGGTCGAGTACAAAATATAACCCAACACTGAAGTAGTGCAAACTTATGAGCAATTGTAATCCTCCTTTTTGAGCAGCGAACCTTCTTCTTGAACAAGGAATAGCGAATGACTTGAATCTATGTTAAATGAGAAGAATCCTCCCTTTATTTATACAAATCCAACCAATATAATTCTTGCTTTGTGATGAGGCCAACCCAACAAATATATGATTAAATTCTAAGTTGACCTTCTCTAGAGCCGACCTAGCTTTTGGCTTACCTCTCGAAGCTACCAAAACATCAACAATTAGCTCCTTCAAAAGGTTCATCTTTAACAGAGGAAAATTTCCATCTTTTTATTTCTATTAGTTTTATGTACATATGTAGTTGTCTTTCTTTCCATAAAGTACTCTTGCACACCTTGCATTCTCCTTAAGGGAATGTATGTTCTAGTTTCTATGCTTTTCACCAAGTGCAGTCCTGCACATGTTTTGTTTTGCCTCTGGGTTCCATGATTAGCAGGAAATCATCCTGCTGGAATTGCCATAAATGTTGACATTTCATGCCACCCTTTGATGAACCATCATTGATAACCGATTTGAGAGATCCTATATGGTCCATCTTGCATGAATTCTCCTTGAAGGGTCCTAAATTGGCTAAGCGTTGTGTTTTCGTACCTTCGGGCTATCGCTTGCTTGCTTGCTTGCATCCCTCTTCTATTGCCCCCGATCTCCTTCTTCTTCTCCCTTTCCTTCCATTTCTCCCTTTGGCATTTCAGGTTTTTGTCATCTGGCTTAACTCTTTCCCTCTACCCCCTATCCTTCCTTCTGAAAATTGACTAAGTGTCGATCTTTCGAGGGTTGGAATTCGGCCTTTCCCTTTACCTCTTACCTTTGTTAAGGTAAGAGGTAAGCCTACCATTTGACCCCCAATTCCCGATATGCTTTTGGAAAATAAACCAAGTGTTTGTTTTTTGAGCATCAAGGATCAGGTTTCCCCTTTCCTTCTTTCTTCCTTTCTTCATAGGTGGTAAACCCTCCGCCCGAACTCCGACCCCCGACAACTTACTTTTGGGTGTTGGGGTTCACTCTTCCCCTTTATCGTTTATTGTTTCATGGTAAGCGGTAAGCCGTAAGGCATCCACCCGATGCCCAACCCCCGAAAATATTTCTTACCTTTTGTCGCCTTCTTTAAGCCCCATTTTCCTCTCAAAGGTTTTAACCTTCTCTCCTAGGGTACCCTTTCTTCCAAATCCATCTAAGTCCTTTGTTTGCACTTTTAGATGACGGAATTTTTTCTTACCTCTTACCGCTTTGCCTTGTCTTCGGTAAGTGGTAAGCGGTAAGCCTGACCTTCGATCTCCGACGACCGATGAGTCCTTTCGGGCTTCGGTGTTTTCCCTTTCCTCCCACGCTTTGCCTTGCTTAGTGGTAAGCGGTAAGCCTCATGCCTGATCTTTGAAGCCCGACGCTGGTGCCAATATAGTATGAAGTACGAGGGATGCTCAAGGTCCAATGTCCAACAGGGTGCTTCTTTTTGGGCCTATGGACCTGTTGTGACCTTTTCACACATCGCCCCATTGCAAATGGGGACCCTTTGTTTTTTTTGCTTTTTGGGTCTTTCCTTGGCGTCACAACTGCTTATCACCATGTTTCTTTACAATGAGGAGTTAAAATTTTGAATGGTCACCCGAGTCAAGTGAAAGAATTTGAGCCTAAATCATTGTCAAAACATCACCATAGTGCTTAGGAGACCCAAGAGACGAAGATCGACTGTCATTTCGGTCAATTCTGACACCTACTTTTTAGGGTTTTCACTTTGGCCCCCTATTTTTTAGGACCTACTTTTTTGGCACTTTTGAGCAATTATGAGATCCCTATTTTTAGGGGCTATTTTAGAAAGTTGCTATTTTGGGAAAGGTTTCTATTTTTAGAAAGTTTCTATTTTGGAAAGGGTTCGAATTTCAAAAATCCACTCAGAAGTTCCAAAAACTCAACAGAACTCTCAGAAAATCGATTTGAAAATTTTATGAATTCATGGTGAAAATTCTGAAAAACGTTAAAAATCTGGAAAAATCATTGGAAAAATCACAGAAAAGTAGTGAATAATCTGGAAAAATCAGTCAAGAAATCAATGAGAATAGTGAGAAATCTGAGAAATTCATGAAGAAATCTGAGAAATTCATGGAGGGGACTGAAATTCATGATGAATTTGCCTAAGTGTGGAGTCCAACCAGCATGGAGAAGGAAGAAGTTAATGTCAAAAGAGCTTCAGCTAGAAAAGATGGCAGGGATGAATTCAAAGTCCGCCCTTGAGTGGCATGAAGGTATGGCAAGTCCGCCTTGCAAAAAATGAAAGGATGGCATGGCAATAGGTGAAGTCCGCCCAGCCTTGGACAAAACATTGAGTGGCATGAAAATTGATGAAGCCCGCTCCAAAGTGGCATGAAGATGGATGAAGTCCGCCCTTAGCCAAAATTTGAAGTGGCATGGAAACAAGTGAAGTCCGCCTTGGTATGGCAAGACATAGGAGGAAGTCCGCCCTTGTATGGAAAGAAGTAAAGACAAGTCCGCCATATGAAAAAGGTGAAGTGGCTAAAGCATAGCCAAGGAAAAAATTAAATGGCTTGGACTAAGGCTAAGTCCGCCTTGAGAGAAGAATCCATGGCTAAACTAATGAGTAAAGTCCGCCATACTTAGAGAAGGAGTAGAATTTTTTTTTCCTAAGTATGGACTTTGGAAAATAGAAAAATATGCTTGGCCTTGGGAAAATTCGCCATAATTGGAGAAATATTTTTCTAAATCTAAAACATTTTGCCAAATGACTTAGGAAGATGGAAAGAAAATTATGGCCAAATGAAATTGGACGGAAAGAAAATTATGGCAAAATGAAATTGGATGGAAAGAAAATTATGGCCAAATGAAATTGGACGGAAAGAAAATTATGGCAAAATGAAATTGGACGGAAAGAAAATTATGGCCAAATGAAATTGGACGGAAAGAAAATTATGGCAAAGTGAAATTGGAAAGAAAAGTTTTTGCCTAAGGCATTGGCAAGAAAAATTTTGGAAAATCAAATTTGCCTTAAATAAAAGAAAATAAATGCCATAAAAGGAAGGGGTTGAAAACAACACATAAAATAATTATTTTAATTATTTATTTTTCAACACCCCAAAGAGATAACCAAAAGAAAATCACCTTGAAAGTGCGCCATGACACTCGAATGGAAAATAAATGGAACAGGTTTCAGAAAGTTTGCCATATGGAAGACTTGATAAGAGGTTCGACATCAAGAGAGAGACATGGAGAATTTGACATGAAGTCCTCCAACATTTGAAGATAGATGAAAAAGACTCTCAAAGTCCGCCATGGAAAAGTGTTCACCAAGCCCAACTTGTAGAGAGAAAGTAGGGCAAACAATGAGAAGTCCGATTTCGGGAGATAGAGATGAAGAGTTAAATATGAAATATGCTCGTGCCAAGATGAAAATGACGAAGAGAGTATGAAGTTTGCTTTAAATTCGAAACAAAATTCACTTGGATATCAGGAGAGAGAAAATGAAAATCTTCATCCAACATTGGGATTAATGAATAATTTTTTGCCATGGCTAAATAAAATAAAATAAAGATAAAATCAAATAAATTAGCCATTTTGGAGAAAATTAAAAGCTTGAAAATGAAATTTATAAAAAAATCTTTCAAAGCTTATCCTGAAAAGTTATATTTAGGAGAGAGAAAATCTGAAATAAATTTGTTTTATTTTACTGCAAGCGAATCTTCAAAGAGGAAAATGGCAAAGAAAGTTTAAAGTCCGACTTAAAGGGAGATGAAAGAAAACTTGGGGAGTCCACCCTTTCCCATTGCAAGACCAATAGGAAGTCCACCAAGAATTTGGCATCATGAAGACAACAGCAGGCACATCGTCAAGTACATCCAACTTACACAAGCCAAATTCAAAATTGAAGAAAAATCCACCGGCAAAGGTCATTTGAGCACAAAAATGGCCAGAATCTTGAAGATGTTACAAAATGAAATTGAATAGCCAAAATTTGGCTAAGTATGGGAAATTCTCCACAGAGAAAGTTCCAATTTCCTCCATTGTGGCGAAAGCACAAGGGAGTTCCTCTCCAAATTCAAGGCACTTGAAGGAAGTCCAAAGCAATCCAGGAAGAAAGATTTAATGGCTTCAAGTCTAAATAGGTGCTCCAAGGCAAGGTGAGAAGAAGCCAAAGTCATCCAAGATCAAAGCACAAAGGATAAAGTCATCGACAAGGAAAATATTCTAAGGCAAGAACATGGAAAAAGAACAAAGTAACCAAGGAGGACATCCAACCTACTGAAGTGGCGCCTCGACCAATCAAATTGTTCCAAGTCAGCACATCCAGATTCAACAACTTTCTATTTTATTTGTTGGTTCATATTTGGTAAAAAGGACAAGTGTCCTCGAATGTAATTTTCTCATTGGTCAGGGGGTAGCAAACCCTAATTAGGGTTTTATTTGTAATCTTGGCCGTTGATTCCAAATCAATCTTGGCCATTGAACTGTAATCGGGGAGCCTATAAATTGAGCTCACCCCCTCATTTGTAAAGCATGGGAGCATGTTGCAAAACATGTTGAGATAAGCAACTGTTGTAAGATTGCCAAAGTAATAAGTAATGCATGCATTGTTACGATGGTGATTGCTTCTCTTATTTTGGAGTTGGCATGGTTCTTATCCCTCATCATAGTTTAGATTTTATTTCATGTATGTTAGATGAATGCAAGATTTGATAAGTATTGATTTATGGTGAAACTTTTGCTCATACTTTCTTTGAATGAATGATTTTCGTTCAATGCGTAAAGTTAGCCTGAGCTTACTTTGTGGATGCTTAACTTCTGTCTGGATAATTATTGTTCAAATTGATGGTAGTTATTTATGACGTGAAAATCATAAGCACATTCCCTTGAAGATTGCACTCCCTTTGTGTAGTTGTCGTTGAGCGTGGCGAAGCAAAGCGTGGTTATTGGTTCCACCAAGTCAATACCGTCTCTTGAATTCTTAGGAAGTAGACTAGAACTTTTGAACCTTTATCTCCTTTTTTAGTTTATTTGATCCAAGACCCAAGAAATAGAGCTTCATTGTCTAGACCTTCATTGTGAATTGAACAAGCCTAGCGTAAGTCCCTTTGTGTTACCAGCATAATGTAAAGATCCGGACAATTTTTTTTTGTTTTTTGCAATGAGATTACAATTCAACACGCACCCGTTAAGGTTAGCACTAAACCAAAACGATGCGGAAAGTAACTCTAACCAGAATGTACACCAGGATCCCGATGAGGGCAAGGTGTGAGCATTGGTCAGAGGATCTAATGCAAATGCAAACTAAAGGGAACTCTAACCAAGAATGCGCCTGTGCAGACAAGCATATGGTAAGAGGATCAATGCATGATGAACAGAATGTAACCCTAACCAAGAATGGCGTCGAATGATGGCGAGCATATGGTCAGAGGGTCCCTAAACTACTTAACTGAAAGTAAATAGGCGGCAAGCCAGCCTCTTCCACTTATTCAGTGGGAATTACAATAAAATCAAAGAGAAGAATTGAGAAGTGCTGACAGTACTACTGTTCAGCTTACAATGTATTAGAGAACCTGCCAGAATCACAAGATTAGGAGCTTTCAATGCAGCAACTATTTAAGAAACCTCTCCAATACTCTCAAACCCTTTAAATAACAACTCCTCACTCAACTACTGAACTTTCTCAAATCTGATATGACTGTTTTTGACAGAAATTACACAGAACAGCAGCATAGTAACTCACTAGAATGCACGTATCTTGCTCAAAACTCATCCTATTGACAAGAAATCAAATGCAGATTACTCTAATGATGATGGCGCCCAAGATGCATACCTAAAACCACCCCAAACATTCCTTATTTATTTTGCACGAATTTCAAGATGCATACCTAAAACCACCCCAAACATTCCTTATTTATTTTGCACAAATTTCAATGCAACTCCAAAAAGGTACGGCCCAGCTGCAAGGGCGATTTTGCTCTGTAAAATCAAAGACACACTAATAAAATCTGTAAATGAGCTAGAATGGTCGCCCTTCATAGACAAATACATAAATTCAATACCCAAAACGATAGCATTTTTATTTCACGAACTATGAGCAAATCTTACATTCCTCAATGACATTCAACAACATCAAAAATATGACAGAAAATGCAGACTAGAACTCCAAAATGCAAACCACTCAACTAAAATGCAAATCAAACCTATTACAAGCTAACTCTCAACTAGTTGCTATCTTTCAAGCAAGAAGATGAGCCATTGCTAGGAGGTGTGCTTTCCTCGAAGCGAGTGCCTGAAGACAATTCAGCAGCATAACGGTGTAGTAGACAAAAGATCCCAAATGAAGAGCTGAGGCCAGAATAAATAGATGTGAGAAGAGCCTTCTAGAACCTTCAAGAAGGGCGCCCAAACCCTAATTTTGAATTCAAACACATTCCCTCCAAAAGTGGGGTCCTTTTTCCTTTTTAATCAAATATTTCACTTTTTAAAAAAAAGTCAATCTCCTCAAGTAGGCGTCCTTTTCACTTAGCTCAATATTTGACTTTTAAAACATAATTTATCACACAATGACGCCTTGACCCTTTAAGTCCCCTTTTTAAAAACAACATGAAGTTGAATTGCTAGCTAAAGGGGGTGTTATAATATTAAAATATAATATTATAATGAAAAATACTTATCTCTCCAAGAAAATGCACCCAAGGCCAAAAACTGAAGTGCCAGCTGAACCAACTAAAGAAGAAGACCAACTGAACTGAACCCAACCTGCCCACTGCTAAAAATAGAATTTACTAAAAATAGTAAATTTATGAAGTTGCTCGGAATGCCAAACTGGCCATACCACCGCGAAGCTCTCTGAAAACCCAGAAAGAATCCGCAATCTGATTTCCAAACTTCAAGCAACAACCACCTCAAAATTAGGAAACCCTAATTTCACCATCTGAGTAGCCTACGGGTCTCCGGAATAGGCCAACGGTCAATAGAAACGATCATTTTGAGAAGGGGACATTACACATAATCACATCAAACCACAGAGCTCATCCACACCTAACTGAAACATTGGAATTACCGTATGATCTTTCTTGCAGTCTTAGCATACGAGGTAGTTTTTCAAGAGCCTCTTTGACACTTTATTCTAGAATGTTTGTTGTGTCATAAAACACGCATCAACAGGACCATTTAATGATGCAAAGGTTTCTTTTCGGGCCTGACGCCCCGACCTTTCTGCAGATTTTGACCTTTTTTTTTTGGGCGACGCCATTAATACTCGAACCACTTCCTTAGCTACTTGTTTCGACTTTTGGGCTTCAAGGATAACATTCAATACATTCTCTAACTTTTGCAAGTGGATTTTATGGGCGCCCATGCTCATTTATTGTTGTTTTGTTGACTTTTCTGATGAATCCATGCCCTAATCACGTTTTTCATGGGATGGCTCCATTCTTTCATGCACAACCTTCATTGCTAACCCTGGTTAGGGTTAGGGTTTGGTTTGTGGCTTCAAGTTATATCTGATCTATAAAGGAAAGAAATTTATTCATTTCAAGGATTCTTCCTCTGGCTCCTCCAGGGTTTTTCTTTAGTGGACACTGTATTTTACACTCTGCCATTGTAAAGATTGGCTATATGCCTTTCCATTAATGAAGCCGATCATTGTTGCTGGTTCTCTCCTCTTTTATGTATGAGTAATATTTCATTACCTTCATGTTTGAGTGTTGTTATCTTTTTTCATGCATGTGCATTTGAGTTAAATGGTTTACAGCTGCTGTCTTGAGAATCTTCTTTCCTTCCAACACCTTGTCAAACCCTAACCTCCATGTTTGCCTTTGAAAAGCACCAAACAGAGAACTGTGTGAGTCTTTTGATCCTCTTCTTCGATGTACTGAGTGATCTTAGCTTGGAAGAAACAACTTTCCATCTTGGTGTACCACCTCCATTTCCCTTTCATACATTCCTTCTCCCCTTTTCCCCTATGAGCTGTTAGAGTAGGATAGTGGTAGGTTTTCATGTGTTGGGTTGGACCAACACATTGCACTTGGATCAAAAGAGGAAGTTGGCCTTCTCCGGAGATTCAACCTTATATGTGCATAGGTCCCACACCTTGAGGTTGTTTCCATTGTGTCATTGGAATGCTGAACTTTGCACAGGGTGCAATTTCATGTGACAATAGGAACATTTTTAAATCTGAATATAATTTGCAGCAAGGAGCTTAAGAGATTGCAGATGAGCTGCTACTTTTAAAAGTGTCTCATTACCAATAAGGGTTATGAATGGCTTATAGGATAAATGTGGTGGTTAAGATTGTCTAGATCAGTTGGGGATCATAAACATCACTTGAACATGACTGGGAGTTTCTAACCACAATGGCCGTCTTGTATGAAAAAATGTGTAGAACTAACATATTGATGGCCAAATTGAATTGATTTAGGCTTGGATTGGATTTGTAAGAGATGCTTTGGATATTAACGACAATCTATTATAACTGAGATGATAATGATAATACTCGATGCAACATTTTGTTCTAATAAATAATGTCATGGTTGAGATGGAAAGTCAGTCAATGACTGTAATGAACTTTCAATGATAATCCATGTTGTATATCCTTGTGCTGGGCTTTGACCTTTTGCTATACAAGGACTGCTTTTTCTGAATCTTTTTAATGAAATTTTATGACCCAAACTTCAGATTACTATTCAAATATCTTATTCTTCATACAAGGTTTAACTCTTAAAAAGACAAACTATGCCAAATATCTTAGGGACTTTGTCTACAGTAGTGATGAAAAGAAATTTATGGGGTGGGTGCTATCGTTTCCATGTGTCCATTGCAAATTTTATTGGATAATTTGTTTGTGCAATTGAGAGTTTTTAAAATTATTTGAGCAGATTGTGCATTGTATTTGTCAACATTTATATCATTAAAGGTTTTAATTCATATATAGTTGCAAACTGCAATTATTTGTTCAATATACTTGAGTGTGACTAGCATGGAAAAATCTGACTTTGTACTCACAATTTCTCAGGGAAGACTCCATCTCCAATTTGGGATAGGTTAGTTTTTAACAAAATAAGGGCAAGACTCGGGGGTCGTGTCCGCATTATGTTTTCAGGGGCATCACCTATATCTCCTGAAGTTATGGATTTCCTCAGAATGTATGTATATGGGATCTTTTGTCTCCACATGATTTACATTTAAATAAGATTTAGCGTGCCTTTTCTCATTTAATTGTTTTTTGTTATTAGATTTTCTTAAGCATTACTATGTTTATGCCTTTGCAGTTGTTTTGGTGGAAGAGTCTCTGAGGGATATGGGATGACAGAGACATCTTGCAGTATTTGCATTTGTGAAGAGGGTGACAATTTGTCTGGCCATGTTGGATCTCCTAATCCTGCATGTGGTACAGTTCTTTGCTTCTCCTAAATTTTGGCTTTACGATGAAAACTTCTCTAATTTTGGATTAATCATCTATATTAGATTTTAAAAAGCATTTTTCAACAGAGTGCTCATTGATGTTCTTGGATGCTTTTTTATTAATCTGATCAAGTGGATTGGCATTTATCTTGCAGAAGTAAAACTAGTTGATGTCCCAGAAATGAATTATACCTCTGAAGACAAGCCACATCCTCGTGGAGAAATATGTGTGAGAGGACCCATTATTTTCAAGGGCTACTATAAAGCTGATTTGCAAACGTAATTAACATCTGATCATTATTCACAGTATCACTCTTATTCCTCTTATTTGTGGATGGCATTAAGAGAAGTTTTATATTTTTGCTGGCTTGAAATGAGTTCTAGTTGTTTTTCACTATTCTATCTATATTTTCCTCTCTAAAACTTGGGAAATATGTAATATAGTTCTAGGTACATCATTGATGAATTGTCAGTAATCATTCACTCTGCAGACAAGAAATACTTGATGGAGATGGATGGCTCCACACTGGTGATATAGGATTATGGCTGCCTTGTGGGCAACTGAAGATTATTGATAGGTACTATTTTCAACTGAATTGGCACTTTTTATTACCAGTAAAATTTTGAAAATTTTTATTCTATATTTCAACATTCATGTAGCTACTGTTGTCCAGGAGAACTATCTTAAGACTTATATATGGATAATGAGGTGTGAGGATATTCAAACTTGTATTCTAAAATGAATTTTAATTTCCGTGAATGGTAGATTGAAAATAGTCAATCTATCCAATAAGTTCACAAAATATTCATCAATGAAGCTTCCAATGAGGTGCTTCAAATTTTCTAAGACACAATTGTACAATATAGATTGGAACTTTGCATACTTGGGCATTGAAAACATTATGGAAAAAAGGTAACAGGCCTTCATATAGACAATTCCCTTGAATGGATTATATTTCATTTCCTAAAGACCTCCAGCAATCTTAGTTTATGTGCATTAATCTATATAGGCCAAGCACTTAAAAAAGGAATAAAGTTTGCAATCCCTGAATATTTAAGGTTACTTATACCTTGGATTCTAGGTTGTGACTTCAATTCAGTTTTACTGTTTTTAAAAAGCTCAGAAAAGTTTGGAGAATGCGGATCCAATTCTTATGTGTTCTTTCAATTTGGACAGTTTGTGGAAGATCTCTCTCCCTGATTTTGAACCAAAAACAGAAACATGCACCTTTAAATTTCATCATTCAAAAACCCATACTCTACTAAAACTTGGAAGCCCAAAACTTTTGCTCAGATGCTTGCTCAAGGAAAAACTCAGCAAATAAAGAAAATTACATAAATACACAAAATGAATTTAAATAAGACACGAGAAGCACAAAGAATGAATTTGCAGAACATGTATATCTATTTTGATTATAATTTTATCCTGAGTCAATGATTACATGTCATGAGTGAATTTTTGAAGGCAAGTATGACAATCAAAGTCATATTTTCATGATTTTATACATGTCCTTTTTCCGCTTTTCTGCTGACCAAGTTTCTCTATCAAAATGATTGAGTCAAAGTAGTTATTCACAAGTCATAGGCAAGTTATTTGCCCAGATGAAAGACTCACAATTACCTGCCAAGTTTTAGAACCCTCTTTTGAAAAATAGAAGGTTAGGAAGTCATTTCATATTTAAAGATTAGCTAGATTCTGTAATGTCCCCTTTTTCACCAGTATCAGAGTTTTGATGAATTAGCCTATTGTTGACGTGGTTTTTGAGACCGCACCAACACAGAATAAAGTTTCCCAACGGATACCCTATCCTCTCTTGAACAAAGTATTCAACATGCTAAGATTGCGAGTAAGATCATGCTGTCAACTCCAAGGTTCCGGAAATGCGAATAGACTCAGTTGGCTTGATGTGATTTTGCTGGTATTTCAAGGGGACTTACACAATTGTTCGACAACTAACAACAGACAGTAGACTAAGGGCTTTCGTGTAATTCAAATGATTTGGCAGGTGAGCACAAGTTTCCTAATTCTAATCGGAAATGAACTGAAATTAAATGAGTGCAGGGATAAGAATATTCTATTCTACCCTAAGCGTGGGACACGGCGATCAATTCTCACAGACTTCAACCAAGCTCCGTTTTGCCTCACTTCGGACAGCTTCCGCGGAACTGGTGCAATCTTCAGAGGAGTGACTTAAGATGTTCAGATCACGATTTAACATGAAGACACCATCACAATGACGCATGCCAGCATATAAACCATAATCGAAGTTAAGTTTCACAAAGTTATAGTTGACCATGCAAGGTGAACCCACCGTCAGTGAGCCCACTAGTGGTATGGACAAACGAAGTCTTGTTCAAATCGAGCACCACATTCCACAATGGCTAAGTACTTGCATGAAATGAAATCTACTTTACTTTAAGCTACTTCAAGATGCTACGTGAATTGGAAGGACGAAGAAGCCTCAACAACTATTCACAACAAAGAAGAATTCACCATCAATGAAAATTCTTTTATTATGAAAGCATACATGACAACTTCTTACAAAGTATCCAAAGGGAAGACTTTCCTTCCTTTTCAATCTACACTACTTTACTTTCTACTCTATCAACTTCTCTCTACTCCTCTAAGCTCTGCCTCTACCTCTAAATCTAATTTCTAATGAGGTACAAATGAGGGGGACTCCCCCTTTTATAGTTTGCCAAGTCCAACGGACGGCTTAGATTACAATCGGCTGGATGGCCCAGATCGTGC
The DNA here is from genome assembly GCA_007258455.2 of Sequoia sempervirens. Classification (NCBI taxonomy): domain Eukaryota; kingdom Viridiplantae; phylum Streptophyta; class Pinopsida; order Cupressales; family Cupressaceae; genus Sequoia; species Sequoia sempervirens. The sequence continues at coordinate 108,067 of VDFB02375567.1, read as the reverse complement.
CACCTCAGCCCTAAACAAGATTTGCCCTAAAAACCGCCACAAAGGAGAGGGGTAATAAATGAGCCATTAATACCCACCGTCCTTCTAGAAGATTCCCGTTTGTAGATGCGTTCACATTGTTCTCGATCTTCTTTCTTGACATTGTTCTTCAACTTCGCTCAAGCTTCTGTTCTTTTCTCCATCTTAAGTTTTGGAAATATTTCTTCAACACTTAGCCATTTTTCACAACTTTTCTTCCTTCGAAGTTGAAATGTAGTCCTGGAGTACTTTCTTCATTACGTTAAGCTATCCTCGCTTGGTCTCGGCGTTCCTCCTGCAAAACAAGCAAGGAGGAAGGGTATTAGAACATTTCATAATATAAATCCATCCTACTTACCTGATTTTCACGCTCTAACTTCCAAGCGTTCATCGCCTCCACTAGCCAACTTCACATTCAAATTCATGATTCTTCATGCCTTAGCCAAATTTTCAACGCATCTTCCTCAAGGGCGCATCATCTTTGACAATATTAACTTCAACTGCATCTTCAAGAAATTCATTTCACCTGCTAGAGCTCTGACAACATTGATTTTATTCATCTCTAGCTCAAGAAAACTATCTTCACGAAGAGCTTGAGCAAATTCACCTAGGCAGTTCCTTTCAAATTCATCGTCTAGAGAATTTCACCTTGAAAACACATTTTCTTCAATTTGCCTTAGAAAATTTTCAAATTTCCCTTAGGAAAACTCATTCATCCAGTGCCCATCAAAAATCTTCATCCTGAGGGCTGCAACGGAGCATGGAAGACCTTAAAATCAACTCCTCATCGATAATCTTCAATACCCAAAAGAAAATTTTCTCCAGAACGCTTTGAATCCATGGGTACCCAACGAACGGGTTCATTTAATTTTCTTGAATTTTGGAACCTTAGAAAATATTCTTTCATCAAATTTATTTCATTTCTTCACCCTGGAGCGTATTTCTTTACTCTGACTTGAAAACTTTTATCAACCCCGTGAAGCTGGCAGTCACTGACTTCACCTCTGGCAATTCTGCTCACGCCTCAGGAAAATTCCATCACCTCTCCAGACTTAGGCATTTTTCTAAGGGAGAAAACATTTGTGCCTTAGAAATTTTTTGAATCACTTAGCATTTCTTTTGAAAAATTTTCCCTTAGAAAATTTTATTCATTCTTCAATCCATCTTGCCAGTGGTGAGAAAATTTCGTCAACTCCTCTAAGAAAATATTTCTTGAAAGCACATCCCACTTAACATATTTTATTTTTCATCTGGCAATTTCCAATGCCTAGGCATGCATTATTTTTCCTTGGAGAAAAAAAAAATTTCAACACCCAACACTTTCAACGCCTAGCATATTTTACTTCACATTATGAACTTTTGGGCGCAATTTGCATAGTGAGGTGGATAAGCTTCCAACACCTTAAGCTCTTCACTCTTTAACTTACCTCCACCTTGGCACATCTCATGTGTTATGGAGGATATTAGCCACGCCTTAGTAATATTTTCATCTTTACCTTCACCTTGGCATACTTAGCATATCTTATTATTCACATCATCCCACAGCCTAGCGCATTTAGCACATGTGGAAGGGATAAGTCCAACGCCTCTTTGACTTTCTTCCATATTTTGTCTTCACATGCCCTCATTTGGGCGCATATTGCATGTTCAAGAGGATGGGCGCATATCATGTATGAAGGAGGACAAACTTTTCAACGCCACCTTGGCTTCCTTATTTTTGTCTTTACATGCCTTGATTTGGGCGCATATCATGTGTGCTGAAGGATAAAATTTTCAACGCCACCTTTGACCACCTTGGACTCCTTGTTTAGCATGGGCGCATTTAGGCTAGGGAGCAGGATAAAACTTGTTGACTGCTTTGACCTTTCTCATTTTGGGCGCATTTGGATATGCATGAAGGATGGTGCATCTAGGGGGGTGAGGAGGATATCTTGCCTTAGAAAATTTTCTTGAAGTCATCCACTTTAAGCTGGGCGCATTTTGATGGGTGAGGTGGATGAAGACTTTGACACTTAGAATTTTTTGTGCCACTACCTTGAGCTGGGCGCATTTAGCTAGGTGTGCAAGATGCAGCTAATCACTTAGATTTTACTCCATGTCATCTAGGCGCATTTTTCCTAGGAAGCAGGATGAAGCTTGTCTTAGAAATTTTTTTTTTTTTGTCTCATGCTGGAGTGGGCGCATTTTGCTATGTGAGCAGGATGAAGTTCTTTGACCTTTTTGACTTGTTGAGAGGTGGGCGCATTTTGCTATGTGAGCAGGGTATTTTATACTTAGAAAATTTCTCAAACATCTTGCTTTGTGAGGAGGGCGCATTTTGCTATGTGAGGTGGATGAATGTCTTTGACTTTCTTTTGACTTTCTCTATAGCCTCCCAAGCATGGGCGCATTTTGGGGTGGCAGGAGGATGAACTCATTTCATAGAATATTTTTGATTATCTTGAAGGCAAGCATGGCGCATTTGGAGGTGTCTGCTGGATGAAACTCAGACTTAGACATTTTTACCTTCTTCCGCTAGCGTTCATGCCCCGCTATTTATAGTAAGCCCTCTGATTTTGCATCTCTGAAGCTCAGAACGATTTGAAATTTTAAACACTGCATCCTCATGACCCTGTTGTCCTGTCGACACTGCCATTTTTAATCACCCTGCTATTTTTAGCCCATTTCTGGAGGTGGTTTACTATAAATAGTAACTGCCAGCTTCTGATAGCTCCACTACTCCGATTGACTTGAAATTTGAATGGGGCGCTCCTCACCACGTGACCTGACCACAGACATCAGCGCATGCACCTGACTTGCTATTTTTAGCCTGTTTCCAAATTGACTTACTATAAATAGTAAGTGCTCCGTTTGACTTGAAATTTTACCAACAGACAGCCTGAAGGACGCTGATCGCGGTGGTTTACACCGGTTTTCACAAATTCTGACTTTTTACGCCTCTTTTTGGGTCTCGAAGCTAGAAACCCTAATTTTCTCTGCATGCATATCAAATGATCTCTGTTTGTCTTCGTTTCTGTTGCATTGCGATCAGCTCGTGATTCTGAACTGCTGGGAAGCGGCTGCCAGGACGCACCTACTAAAAATAGTAAGTTCTTTACTGAGTGATTATCTTCATTTGCATGTCACACCATCGAGAAGCTCTCGAAAAACCCATCAGGAATCATCCAACATGCAAAAGAAGCCCTGACATGCAAACCCTAAAAAGAGCCCCGAAAGACTGAATTCTGAAAGTTGTCATCTCGTTTTGCATGTTATATCATTACGAAGGTCTCGAAAAACCCAGAAGGAATATGCCAACATGCAAAGAAAAACTCTGCATCTGAGCCCTGAAATTCGTCCCGGAAGCTGGACTGCTAAAAATAAAAGTTGTTTGTTTTCGCTCAAATTTTGCATGCGAGCAGCCTGATGTGCTCTGAATGCCGTGTGACTGTCGGAATCTCAAAAATGCTGACGAATTGCCCTGAATTTCACACTTACTAAAAATAGTAAGTACTCAGAATTTGATGAAATTTTGCTGAGAGCCTGCTGGAAACATGTTGACAACAATGTTAGTCTCAGATTTCAATTTATTCACTTCATTCAACCTTGGACTGACCAGGAAAGATGGAAACCCTAATTCTTGGACTTAGCCAAAATTTCACGTTTTAAGCTCAAAGGCGGAGAAATCCCGAAAAGACAGACATCAGAAAAGAGACAGAGAGAGAGAGAGAAAAACCAAAGCCAAAAGACCAGAATGGAGCAAAAATTAGGGGTCCCCATCTTGAATGGGGCGATGTGTGAAAAGGTCACAACACCTATCAGCGGTCCTCGTAGGCTAATGTTGGTGATTTGGGGGTCCTATGTGGGAGTTTCTTGGTTCTTCAGATGGCAGTTTATAGTGTTCTCTAGTCCAGTGTTGGGTGATATTTAGAGATGACCTTCCTTAGGTGTTTCAGGCTCCGTTTGCACTCACTATTTTTAGTAAGTCATTTGGACGTTGGAGTCCTACCTTACTTTTATGGTAAGCCATCCAGATGAGCAGTTTGAGCAGTGGGTTACCCCGTGGTGTTGGCAGAATTAGTTGATGATGAATATTTATGGAGTTATGATTTATTGATTATTATTAAAGTGTTAACTTTAATAATAATTAAAATAAAGTGAATATCATTAATGATGATTAATGACTTTAATAATATTTTGTTTTATTTAAATCATAAGGTCATTATAAAAAGCATAAAGGGGATGCCGCATGAGCATTAATATTATTTTATTATAGAGCAACAAAAGAAAATGATATTTTAATATTAAATGGATTAAAAAAGCCAAGGAGGTCGTGGCTTTTTGGAGATGATATAAAAGCACTCAAAAAGCATTTTTCAATTCATTCATCTATTCATACTTTGCAAATTACCTAAGCTTTTGTTGTGGAGAAGAAACCAGCGTTTCTTACTGCAAATCAATCTTGGAGGATGAAAACTCTCTCAGATTTAGTGATCTACAGGTGTGAAATACCACCCAAAGATTTCTCTTCAGGTGGCTACATTCAAGAGTCACATTTGTGCACATTGGAGTTAATATTCAGAGATATTTCATAAGTTTTGTTGAGCAGATCAAAAGCATATTGCAGAATTTTATTGCTGATCAATAACCATTGCTAGCATGTGGTCAAAACAAAGAAGGCCATAGTACATACCACATACCATTCTAGCAGGTTGTACAATACCTTGTTGGTCCGTACATCTTCTAGGTTGGGCGTATGCTTTCTAGGCCAAGTGGCCTAGGGTTTCAAGACCATATCATCACCATTTTGGGCGGATAGATTATTGCAATCATTGTGCAACAATTTTGAGGTGCGAAAATCAGAATGATTGAGGAAGACATCCAAAAAAAAGGGTTTCCAGTTTGCTATTAAATTATTTCAGAATTGCAATATATTCGGTCTGGCCTTCCGAGTATGATCTCATTGTAAATGCACAACAATGATAAATCTGATTTGATAGTTTATTATATTTTCTTCAGTATTACATTTAGTTTGCAATTGTATATATTTCATTTGCATTTCCGAGCATCTATCTCAAAAACACAAAAAAAAAAAAAACAAAAAAGAAAACAGAAAAATCAGTTAGCAAATATCCTATCAGGGGTGGGATATTTCAGTGGTATCAGAGTAATTTTCCTGCCATCCTGTGTCGGGAAAAATATTTCATGATTAAAAAGAACATTCAGTATACTAGAGGTGCAGCTCAGTGGGAACCACTGCAGATACCAAAGGGTGAAACAGTGTCAAGATATTTGGGTATTCAAAGGAATAATTCTAGTGACAGTGAGAGTGTTACAGGGGCTATGAAAAAGAGGGATAAGGGACGTGCAGGTTCACTTATTCCTAACTCTAGAGCTAAGAGGCAGATGGATAATATGATGGATATGATGTCACAACTTTTGGGGACTATGAGACAGTTTACCCCACCTCAGCAACCCAGTCATCCTGGAGAGACTAGTGGTACTTAGGGAGTTGGTCAGCCTAATGTGGCAGTCAATAGGTCTACCACTTCAGCAGACCCAGTCCTTAGACCTATGCAACCAATCTTTGCTCCTAGGGAGGTGACACAGGCCCCACAGAGGTGTCAGAACCACATGAGGTTACAGTTGGTGATATTACACACCATTATGTTGAGTACATGACCCTATCACCTGAGATCAGGAAGTTGCTGACTCTAGAGAAGTTCTTGAATCAAAGAGGCCTAGAGCTGGAGGTGTAGTAAGGACAAAGCATAGGGCACCATAGGGTCCTAGAGATTTGCAATAGGCTGTGAGCAAGGTTACCTTGCCACATTTTGACGAAAGTGACAAATGCATTGCGAGGTCTTGGGTCTAGAACCTAGACAATTATTTGTCTTTGAGACCAATGCCAGAGGAGGATGCGATTAAATTCTCCACATTACACCTGGATGGTCTAGCACATGAGTGGTGGTATCACAGTTTGGTGGCACTCCAACACCATCTTATTACCACCTATTACCACCTACGATGAGTTTACTAACAAACTCATCAAGCGCTTTGATTGTGAGGATCCAGAGTTGTATTTCAGGGAGCTAGCTTAGCTCAAGTAGGTTGGCACTTTGGAGTCCTACATAGCAAAATTTAAGAGATTGTCTGTGATGGTCCCTAGTATCACAGAAAGAAGACTAGTGATTCTAGTCAGTGAGGGACTTTTAGAGCCTTTGCATGGATGGGTCAAAGCTTTTGATCCGCCTTATTTACATGATGCTATGAAGAAGGAAAGAGATATGGAGTTGGCTGCCCCAAAGACGCAGAATCCGCCTAAAACCATGACTCCTCCAAAGGATGAGGGTCAACATCAAGTTATAGATCAAGAAAAGAAATCAGCAATTCAACTTGATGAAGAAACCACATGAATGATCTTAGGAGAAAGAAATTATGCTACAAATGTAAGGGGCCTTGGGAGAAAGGTCATAAGTGTCATTTGATGGGCTCGACAAATCAAATGGAGTGGTTTTATGCGAATGAATCAGATTTTGATAATTCAAAACAATGAGCTAATTCAGAGGATATTGAGGTAGGAAGAGTATCCATAGGGTCAAGAAAAGATGCAAAGCTATCCCCTATGACAATATTCTCTAACATCCAGCATGAGGGATCTTTCCTGATTAGAGGAGTCTTGGCAGGTCAACGTGTGGTCACCCTACTTGACACTAGTGCTACTCACAATTTTATTGATGAGGGATTAGTTGCTAGATGTGGACTCCAGACAGAAGAATTTGAGGGGTTCCACGTGAGAGTAGTTGATGGTTTTACTCTCACGTGCAACAAGAGGGTATCTAATCTCACCCTATGGTTGAATGACTATGATTTTCAAGATGACTTCTAGTGGTTGGAATGGGTGAGATGGGCATTGTATTGGGCATGAATTGGCTTCATTCCCTTGGTGAGTTTACTCTCAACTTGCACAAAATGGAGATGAAGTTTGAGGTAAACAACCAAAATCATGTATTGAGGGGAATGGTTGAGGGGAGACTATGTGCCATCTATCTCAGTAGGGAGAAGAGTAGAAAAAAAGGGAAAGAGGTCGAATAGGTAGTGGAGGAGTGTGATCAATTCCAGGAGGAGTATGTTCACATTCATTGCTTTGAAAGTTCGGAAAGAGGTAGTTCAAACCAGCAATTGGGTAATGTTCAATTTGTTGTCAATCCATTATTTGAAAATGACACTGGTTTGATTTATGACAATCCACTCTTTGAGTTGGATGATGGCACCCCTTTAGACCCTTGTGTGGAGTTTGGCAATGATCACAGGGTATGGGATCCTAGTTGTGCTTTGGGGCTACAGTCAGAGCTTATAGATGTATTCCACAACATGTCTATTGTGTGGAGTGCATACAGTTTTACCTTCAACCCACTCGTCCCTGATTTGAATTTGTTGCACAAAGCATGTATGCATGTGATGGACGGTTGGTATGAGGCATCTCCTTTCGCAGATGAGGGTAGAAAACCGTGCAGGTATCCAAAGTTGCCTCTACAGGATGATCATGCTATTGGGACACATGATATAGGGGTTAAGCTTGGCCAACGTGGTACACCTATTGTGTTTAGACTAGGGCAGCAAAATTTATCTGGAGGTGAGAAGGACAAAACACAGTTTTTCCCTTGGGATCCAGGTGGTGTTATGTTCTTTCTTCAGTTAGAGCTCGTTAGCGATCCCGAGTTGAGATTGCTTGAGGGCAAGCAATTTTGGGGAGGGTGGACTATAATGTCCCCTTTTTCACCAGTATCAGAGTGTTGATGGATTAGCCTATCAACGGTCCTCGTAGGCTAATTGTGGTGATTTGAGGGCCCTATGTGGGAGTTTCTTGGTTCTTCAGATGGTAGTTTATAGTGTTCTCTTCTCCAATGTTGGATGATATTCAGAGACAACCTTCCTTAGGTGTTTCAGGCTCCGTTTGCACTCACTTACTATTTTTAGTAAGTCACTTGGATGTTGGGGTCCAACCTTACTATTTATAGTAAGCCTTCCAGATGAGTAGTTTGAGCAGTGGGTTACCCCGTGGTATTGGCAGAATTAGTTGATGATGAGTATTTATGGAGTTATGATTTATTGATTATTATTAAAGTGTTAACTTTAATAATAATTAAAATAAAGTGAATATCATTAATGATGATTAATGACTTTAATAATATATGGTTTTATTTAAATCATAAGGTCATTATTAAAAAGCATAAAGGGGAGCCACATATGAGCATTAATATTATTTTATTATTGAGCAACAAAAGCAAATGATATTTTATTATTAAATGGATTAAAAAAGCCAAGGAGTTCGTGGCTTTTTGGAGATGATATAAAAGCACTCAAAAAACATTTTTCAATTCACTCATCTATTCATACTTTGCAAATTACCTAAGCTTTTGTTGTGGAGAAGAAACCAGGGTTTCTTGCTGCAAATCAATCTTGGAGAACAAAAACTCTCTCAGATTTAGTGATCTACAGGTGTGAAATACCACCCAAAGATTGCTCTTCAGGTGGTTACATTCAGGAGTCACATTTGTGCACATTGGAGTTAATATTCAGAGATATTTCATAAGTTTTGTTGAGAAGATCAGAAGCATATTGCAAAATTTTATTCCTGATCAATAACCATTGCTGGCACATGTTCAAAACAAAGAAGGCCGTACCATTCTAGCAAGCTGTACAATACCTTGTTGGGCCATACATCTTCTAGGCTAGGCATGTGGTTTCTAGGCCAAGTCGCCTAGGGTTTCAAACCATATTATCACCATTTTTGGTGGCTAGATCATTGCAATCATTGTGCAGCAATTTTGAGGTGTGGAAATCAGAATTATTGAGGAAGGTGTCAAAAAACAAGGGTTTCCAGTTTGCTGTTAAAGTGTTTCAGAATTGCAATATATTCGCTCTGGCCTTCCGGGTATGATCTCATTGTAAATGCACAACAATGATAAATCTGATTTGATAGTTTTTTATATTTGCTTTAGTATTACCTTTAGTTTGCAATTGTATATATTTAATTTGCATTTCCTGGCATCTATCTCAAAAAACACAAAAAAGCAAAAAACTACAAAACCAAAAAGGCAAACAGAAAAATCAGTTAGCAAATATCCTATCAGGGGTGGGATATTTCAGATTCCTTGTAAGTGGGGAGCAGATCCAAATAGGTAAAATGATTCCTCAATAATGGATGTTGATGGTTCAGAACACAACCTTTTTTCCTTTCTGAAATGAAGATGATAGATCTAAAGAGAGCTTATTCAAATTTGAAAGATTGTATACTTTGGGCCAAGGGCAGAGAGAAGATAAAAGGTTGATTTGGAAACACTCTATCAAAGGATAATAGATGTTTATCGTGATATCAAAGCTCAAATATTGTAAAATCCAAATGGTGCATCAAGGGGAAATTCAGGCTTATTAGGGGCAGGAGCATGTATCCGAAATTGTAACGGTTCACTAATAGGTGCTAAATCAATACATATTTCCAATGGCATGAACAATTTAGCAAAGGCTTAGGAATTACTTCATGGCTTAAAATTAGCAATGAAACTTAGAATACAAAGAATTCATATTGGGGGGGAGTCTCTAATAATAGTCAATGCATGCAAAGAAAATAGAGTACATAATTGGTTGCTTAAATACATTCTGAAGAAGGTTTGGTTATTGATAAGAATTTTTCAGGAAGTCTATATATCTCATACCTACGGAGAAAGTAATCAATTGGTTGATCATCTTGCAAACATGGGTTGTGAACAACAGGTGGTGGAAATAACAGATGATAGTAACTTTATCAATGCACATCCTCAATTGGCAGCTTCTAAAAGTTCAAATCCTAACTTTCACTATGTATGAAGAGGACTGATAGCTATTGGTAACCTATTGAGGAAGTTTAGCTAAGTGTTTTAAAAGGGGACAAAAGTATTCATTTTGGAGGCAATTGAATGTTTTTAAGGGAAGTGGACAATGCGAACATCTTTAGGATGTGGTGGATTGACTAGCAAATACAGGTTGTGATAAAAAATAGAATGAAATGGGCTGACATTCATATAGACAATCTCCATGAGGAAATGGTAAATATCTTAAGTAAGGATCGTGCTTTGGTAGCATGTGCAAAATAGTTGGGGTATTTCTTACCATGTGTTTATTCATTTCTTATTTGAAGTCCGGATTTTTCATCGAAGATAATTTAAGCAAAGTTACATCTCAAGAAAGCATGGTTAAGCTTTCATGCCTAGGAATGTTAATAAAAGGGGACATTGAAGGTTGGGATTTATTGGTTAACACATGCTACTTATAACGAACTCTCTTTTGACCTGAATGAGAATTTGAGGGAATTAATTAGGTCTGAGTATGTGTCCAATGACACATAATACAAATTTTTGCTCTATATTGTGGCAAATTAATTCTAAATATGTCAAGCTATAGAGAATAGCTTTATACAGGGTTTCCAAGCTTCCGAAAAATGCTAGTTGATAGCTTTTAAGAAGCAAGGTGATATGACATCAAGCATAAAAATGCCATCTTAGTGGCGTCATACAAATATTTTTTTCTCTAACTTGTGTTTTGTAGGTACAAGGGAGGTCATCATTTCATGGAATGTTTTTAGATTAGGCACATTGCTCAAAGTTTGGAAGACGATCTCACATGAGTTTGCAAGGCTGGAGGCTTGTGCCAAATTTATTGGCATGCATGGAAATGACATTGGCATTCAATAATCTTCACACCTTAAATACGGCTATTCGCCATCCTCAACAGCCGATTCTTTTAAAAATCCTTTTCTTTGCCATTTGGCTCTACAATTCTAGATACTTCTGCAAATACTCTGTTCCTTTTTGCATAACATGAGAGGGTGTGGTGACAAGAGGTGGTGAAGCTTGGCTTCCATTTAGAGGTGTTGTGCAGGTAATGGCGGCTTGATGGAGTATAAGCCATGGAACTTTAGAGTACCCATGACAGTGCAAGCTTGGGAGTGGCCATTTGAAGGTTTCTTGTGGCATGAAAATCTAGACTTACTCTTTAATGTGGACTTCTCCAGGGTAGAAGATAGTGTGCAGACGATTTTGGGAGTGGAAATTACCAGTCCTTAGTCAAGAAGATTGTTATTTCCCTCTCAAGTTCTATCTATCTTCCTCTCTAATTTGATGGATTTATTATAGTCACTAGAAGATTTGGAGGAAATTGCAGAAAAGGTTGTGAAGGAGCATTTCTTGGCGGATAATGCTCTGCTAAAGGGGGTGTAGGAGTATGACATTTTTAAGGGGAAGGGTTTTATTGGAGGTTTGTTTCCAAGGAAGTATTTGAAGTAGCACAGGGGTTTTGTAGAGATTTATGATGCCATAAAGCTAGCTTTCAAACATAGGTGTGACAAAATCCTTTTGAGGGTGATGTAGAAAAATTCAAATTTCCTCTGTACCAACATGGACATAAATATAAAGGAAAAATGTTATGCAATTTCCTTCTTGTGAGCTCATGCCTCCCATCCTCCGGTGAATGCTCCTCTGGTGCTGCAGGTACCTCCTTTGGTGCAAGTGAATTCAAAGTCTTCAAAACATCTAGGGGAAAATTCCGTTGGTTTCTCGCATATGGAGGAATGAATATTGGAAAAAAATTGGCAGTTTTTTGTAATTTCTTGCGAATGCTAGCACTGGTATTCTGGTAATGGGCTATTTTAGTTGTAAATTTTGTCGTTCTGTAATAGCTTTTTGATGGGTTTTGTTAAACTACTACAATAGTACTCTTTCAATGTGGGCTGCACATAAAGATGGCAGTAGTTAGATAAATTTACTCTCTATGTGCCAATTGTATAATGGTCAGAGTAGATAGATCACATTCCTATATTATCAATATGCTAGCTAAGTTGTTTTGTAAGGGCATATTTGAACTGTTAAAATCCATTCTTCTTGATGGCACTATGCATATTGTAATTTCTATTTTATATATCTAATATAATATATAGGCATCTTGCCTTTTACCAAAAAAAAAAAAGACTGACATTGGAAGCAAAAATGTTGTAAAAGAAGAGCTTCAGAGTCAGCTAGAGAAAATTTAGTTTACTATCAAACAATAAAGTTTAACAATAGGCTGCTGGGGAAGGAGAAAGGGATGATGAGTCAATTAAACATTTTTTTGCAACTGGAGAAATGCAATGAAAACAAAATTCCACTATACCTAGGTTAATAGAGGGGGATGCATCTTCTTTCTTCATGAGTACACTTTGATTAAAATTGGAACAAAATTACTTAATTAGTCAATCTAGAATGAACAGAGTTTTTGTAGAGCAGGAGCATATACGAAAGGAAGTAGTGTCATATTTTTGATATTTTCATGTCACATAGATATATTGGGTGTCCAAGAATATAGTTTTTGAAGGAAATGATAAAATGCTTAAAGATCCAGTCATTGAAGATCTTAGAACTGCAGCCATTTTTTTCAAGATGGACTAAGAACGAGGGCTACATGTATTTTTATTTTGAATGTATCATGGTGTAATGATAGTACTATGCATTTTCTACCATTTGCACTGCTAGCTTCAAGAACATCCCAAGATCATGTTATCATATTATGAAGGCTTAATAACTTAATATTTAATGTTGTGAAGCTCTAACCATGTCATCCTTGTTTAATGTTACTATTCCACAACAATTCTAGAAGTGGATTAAATAGAAAATCTAAACCGTAGGGTGGTTGCACCACTTATGACTTTGTTATAATTGTCAATCCATCTCTTCATATCAGTCTCTTGTATGTTAATGTAATCTAGTTGTTCATAAAATAGTGCAACAAATAGGAGTCTTGTGTTTGATATATCCAATCTCTTGGAACATTATACATAACTTTGCATGATATAATTGTGTAATTATAGTTCTAGAATGATGCTTTATTGTCTTTATATTTTCTGTGTCAAAAACTTAATTGTTTTGGTGGTTGTATGTTATCATTCTAAATTTCTTTTGTACATAACCCATAAAATAATGTTTTAGTGTTTTTCCCCAAAGCAACCATGGGTCTAGATCAGTTTTGTTAAAGCACATTTCATTTAAATCCTTCTCAACTTGTTGTATGCCAACTCGCATGAGCTGACTACAAAATTAGCAATATTGGTCTTTAAACCCATCACCCTTTGTCTTACTTTCTTTCTCACATTCCATAACCCCAATGAATGATAGAGATGCCAACATCAAAATTGTTTTAGTAGATGATAATGAATGTTTTGTAGCTAAAAAGAGATAACTCAGAAAAATACTATACATGGGAAAAATATTGGATAGTTGGTTACTTTGTTCAACTCTAGTAGTGTGTTCAAACTCCTTTATATCCATCACCCTCATCAACATAGAAGTTGTTTCTATGCCAAACAACATATAAGATACAATTTAATTTGGATATTTATATATTTGAAGGCAAGATATATACTGATTCTCTAGATATTTTACTTAATCCAATATGAATATTATAATCTCTTATTAGTCAATTTATTTTCTAATCAATAAAACATCACCTTTTCAATTCCAAGAGTTTCATTGCTATGAAAATAAGTGGAATATATACTATGATGTCGAGGAGGATTTTCTTATCCATATAGCTATCTAGAATGGTTTGTTGAATCCTTGAAAAAATCCTATGGTTTTAACTAATCTATACAAGAAAATAATATCTTCCATATTTTGAATTCCAAGATTAACACCCAAGAACATGTGCAAAATATCATTTTGAAGTACAATTCATGCTTGAGGCCTTACATCCAAACCAACATGGCTTTCCTTCATATATATTCTCCAAGAGATGCATAGGAATGAAAATGCCAAATTTAAAACAAAAACCAGGCATAAGTCTAAGAATGATGACTCCAATTCCTAGTCACAGAATAAGAACACCAAATTTGAAGCCAAGTCAAATTGTAAGAAATGACAAAAATGACCTTTATGACATTACTAGAAGAATATACCACTTGAAGAGAAAAGAAGCAATCCTAGAGTAGAAACTGGTATAGTGTACATTGTACACAATTTTGATGGTTACTACAACAAGGAACACCTTGGAAATCCCTACATACACAATTAGAAGCATCAATTTGTACCACAACAAAACTATACAAAGGAAAGTACATCATGAAATGTAAGTATAGCTCCATGGTAGAAATTGCCAAAAATCCTTCCTCCAAATGAGATTTCCAAGAAGGAAAATTATTGTTCCATTCTCAAATGTGGGTCAAATGACAACTAGTAAATTTCATTCTTTACAATTAGAGTCAAAATAACCTAATCACAAAGGAATCAATTTGAAGATTGACCTTTGTTGTAATATTTTGAGAAGTAAAAAACTATTTGTTGGGAAATTTGTCCAAATGGAGTGACAGCAAGAGCAAAAAAAGGAGTGACAATAGGAGCGAATCTATGAGCAGGGTCAAGGCTGCAGATAACAGAACGACGACGATTGGAGGAGAAACTATGCATACCGACAGATAGGTGGCAATCGAACAAAGAGAGGTCCTTCGGAGACAGGATATCAAACACAGGCAATCATTTCCAACCTGGGAGGACAGGGACGCAGCCAACATAGTTGTATGGGTTGTCGGGGAATCAAAGACAAAGAAGATCGCTTTTCCGCTCAAAGGGTTGGATTGATGCTACGTGGGGGCCAAGGAAGAACCAGAATAACATTAATCTGGGGAAGAGTAGTGGGAATGGTGGCCCTAAACGAACAAACAAGATCTGGATTCCGAAGAATAGCCTCCAAAATGGAAAACCCTTTATCCCGGCAGATCATTGCAGCAAGATAATGACGATCCCAAATAGTTATATGCAGCCCCGATGGGATTTTCTGAAGGAGTGTGGCTTGTTCGTCAAATGGACTAGTAGCAATGCCTTGACTCAGGAGATTATCAACTGGATCAATGAGCACTTCGAAGGTCGGGTAAGAGCCAAACCCTTAGCTGCTAATTTCATTTTGCTAGAATGTGATGAGTCGGGGCTCAAAGGGAAAATACTGCATGGGGAACTGTTGTGACCTAATTCACACATCGCCCCATTGCAAATGGGGACCCTCCTTGGTTTGCTCATTGGGTTTTTCCTTGAGCTTCATTTTCATGGTCCTTTTGCTTTTGGGTTTTCAGGATAGAGTTTTTAGTCATCATCTAGAGCCAAGTGATTTTGAGTCAGAATCAGTGCCTAAACACCGCAAATGAACTCAAAAGGCCCGAGGGATGAAGATTGACTGTTGTTTCATCGAATTCTGACATCTACTTTTTGGGGATTGACCCTCCGGACCCCCTATTTTTTAGGGACTTCATTTTTGGCATTTTTGGCCCATATTGGACTTCCTATTTTTTAGGGGCTATTTTTGGAAAGTTACTATTTTGGGAAAAGTTTCTATTTTTGGCGGGGTTCCTATATTTAGAAAGTGCCTGGATTTCAAAAAACCACTCAGAAGTTCCAAAAAACCAATGGAAATCACAGAAAATCAATTAAAAAATATGGAAAAAATTCATGGTGAAATCTGATTAAGCTTGAAAATTTTGAAAAAATCAATAAAAAGTACCAAAAATCAGACTTCCAGATCAAAATCAATGATAAATCTTGAAAAATCAATCAAAAATCACAGAAAACCAATTGAAATCTGGAAAAGATCAGTCAAAAATCACAGACAATCAGTGAGAAATCTGGAAAAGTTCATAAAAGGTCTGAAATTCATGGTGGAAATCACCTAAGTATGGAGTTGAATTCATGGCAAGAGCTGGTGAAAGTCCGCCAACTTGCAAAGACATTGGAAAATTTCTTGTAAAGTCCGCTCAGCTCCTTGGCATAACATCTTCAAAGTCCGCCATGTAGAGAAGAGCTTGGCATAAAGTCTTTAAAGTGTGCCCAACTTTAAGAGGTATTTGGCAAGTGGTTTGGAAAGTTCTCCATAATTAGAAGTCAATTGGAAAAACCTTGGAAAGTTCGCCAACCTTAGAAGAGCATATGGAAAAGTGTAAAGAAAGTCCGACCACCTCATGGCCAAGTCAACATAAAGTCCGCCATGCCAAGGGGATGTGGAAAGAAATGTTAGAAGTCCGCCCAGCTTGAAAAATCATTTGGCAAAGACTTAAGGAAGTCCACCCACCTTAGAAAAGCATTTGGAAAATACTTAAGAAAGTCCGCCCACCTTAGTAGCTTGGTAAAGACTTAAGAAAGTCCGCCTTCTCCAAAGTAGAAAATAATGAACAAAGTCCGCCATGTGGAGAGGAGCTTGGTAAATAGTCTAGCAAGTCCGCCAACCTTAGAACAAGTGGAAAATGTTTTATAAAGTCCGCCCATCTGGAAAGGTAAATAAAAATCAGTTGGAAAGTTGAATGGAAAGCAAGACTTGAAGTCCGCCCAGCTTAGTATAGAGTTGGAAAAACATTTTTAAAGTCCGCCCTACCTTAATGAATGGCAATAGCTCTTAGAAGTCCGACCTCCCAAAACAAAGGGTGAGAAAACAAGTAAGAAAGTCCGCATAGAGAGAGAAGGGTGAAAATAACAAGGGAGAAAGAAAGTTCACCATGGAGAAAAGTAATTGGAAAATATTTCTTTAAGTCCGCCATGCTAAGAGGGCAATGTGAAGAGGAAATAAGATGAATAATAAATGACAAAAGTCTTGAAAGTTTTCCATGGAGAGATGACAAGAAGAAAATGGATGGAATAAGTCTAAGAAAGTTCGCCATGAGTAGAGAGAGAGTATGGAAAATCAGCAAGAAATTCGATTTTAAGAGGAAGGGATGGTGAATTAAATGAAAATGGCAAAGAGGGTATGAAATTCGCCTTGAAATGAAGAATTCGACACAAAATTCACCTTGATATCAAGAGAGAGAGTGTCAAAAAATTCAACACGAAGCTAGACTTCAGGAGAGAGAAAATAAGAAATCTCCATCCAACAATGAAATTGATGAATAATTTTCTCCATGGCTAATTTGGGAAAATTTAAATAAAGAGAAAATCAAATAATTAGCCATGAAGTGAATTAAATGTTTTCTAAAAATTTGGAAAAAATTGAAAAGTTTGGAAAATAAAATTTAAAAAATTCATGAAAATCTTTATTATTTTCCAAAGCTTATCCTGAAGAATTAGAACTCAAGAGAAGAGACATAAAATTTGGAAACTTTCTCAAGAAAAGAGACGTAAATCCAGAAACTTGCTTTGCTGAAGAGGAGAACTCAAGAGAAGAAAAAGGAAATTGCTAAAACGAATCATTTGCTCAACCTTAAAAGGCATTTCAACAAGTCATTTTCACCATATCTTTTAGCAAGTTTATTTTTTTCTTGAGAAGCAATTTGGAAGAAAAGTGATCTTCAGGAGAGAAGTAATTTGCAGAAGAGAAGTCATTTTCAGAGGAGAGTTTGGAATTGAAGAGCGAAAAGAAAAGAGATGTAAATCCAGAAACTTGCTTTGTTGAAGAGGAGAACTCAAGAGAAGAAAAATGAAATTGCTAAAACGAATCATTTGCTCAACCTTAAAAGGCATTTCAACAAGTCATTTTCACCATATCTTTTAGCAAGTTTATTTTTTTCTTGAGAAGCAATTTGGAAGAAAAGTGATCTTTAGGAGAGAAGTAATTTGTAGAAGAGAAGTCATTTTCAGAGGAGAGTTTGGAATTGAAGAGCGAAGTTTCTGAATGATTGGCTTGATTTTTTGAAAGTAAAGTCAGAATTCTTCACAATTGAATTGCAAGAGTAAAATTTTCGAGAATTTAGAATGGAGATTTAATGGAATTCATTTTTACTTCTAGTTTTATGCACTCTTGCAAAATTTATTCATTCCTCTTGTTTTTCAGCTTACCTTTTTTGAAATCTGATTTTTGCAAGCTGAAAACTAATATCTTCAGGAGAGAGAAAATTTAAATTAAATTAAATTTATTTTCTTTCCTGTAGGTGGATGACTACACAAGGCGAATCTTCAAAGAAGAAACAAATGAAGTTTGCAACTAAAGGACCACAGCTGGAATCCAAAGTCAATTTGAAATGGAAGAATATCAAAGATATTGACATGGGACATGTAGATTTTGAAGAATTCAGAAAAAGAATGATGGGACAAAATGGACTCATGCCTACAGCCATAGCTCACTGGATGGTATGAAATGGAATTGTCCAAGCAGCTGGATTTCCTCCAACTGTTGAGTGCCCTGAATTGATGGTGAAATGCGCAAGGCATTAAAATCCAGAAGAAAGACAAATTGTTGCTCCTAAGGGGAGAATCTTAGCACATCTTGGAGAACGCGCCATTCAGGAAGCCTTTGGTATTCCCAGCCACCACAAGTCCTCATTTAAAACCAAGGAAGACACAAGGAGAATTTTTGAAGAAAGAAGTGAGCAATGCACAGCTAATTTTAACAAGTTATGGTTGCTGAAACCAAGGCCAATTAAGAAGATGCCAAAAACTTTGCGCCGGACCAACTTTAAAGAGGATTATGGTGATATAATTTTGTTACTGAATAGAATAATGGGCAGCCCCCAAGGTGCATTATTTCAAACGTGGATGTATTTCTTCATAGATGAAATTGTTTCTGGAGTTAGAATGTTCAATTGGGCAAGAATGATTAGCAATAACATCCACGAACAACTAGTCAATCTGGAGAGCACCAAGTCCTTCCATATGAGCTCATATATTGTTTACATGTTGGAAAGAGCTTATAGGTATGCTGGATTGATATGCCGAGGTCCTGTGGGTAACGGAGAAAATGAACTCAAAGTATATAATTGCTACCCTCAACTGCAGCTGTCAGAAAAGACACATTTTAGAAGAGCTCATGACGCATTTCTCATGTATATAACAAGAATGCTGCAAGGAGGAGCACATTAGAGATTATCTCATGAATCCAAAAGCCTCATCAGCAGATATGGATACTGGTATATCCAGTATCCTAGATTCACATACATCCGGATCTAGGGTTTTGCAGGACGTCCATTCAGACTTCCAATTTTTCCCACTAACAGAATGGTATTGCTGGAGGTTCTCAGACAGTTGGAAACATATCAGAACTTCCAAAGAGCAAAGGGTAAGGCGGCAGTCACATTCCCATTTTTCATTGGCAATATGGAAGAATCGTACCCATTAGCCCAAGCAGCAGAAAGTGTCAGACTGGAAATAGAAAAGTATCCCTTCAATTCATATCGGTCTCGGGATAATTTCGATCCTCATCACCATATAGGATCCGCAAATGGAAGGAAATATAAGCATGAAGTCGAGCTAGAAGATTATTGGGCAAACGTGGATGATGAGTTTGAAGTCAGAAAGAGAATGTGGTCTCGACTACCAGTTAACCTGATAAGGACAACCGAGCTCTTCAGGATACCAGATCAAGTTGAAGATGATGGTGAGTTCACTCAACCAGGATTTGATGAAAGTAGACCTTTGCTTCCTATAAGATGGTCTGAGCCAGAGCTTGTAGACTTGAACACCTTTATGAGGCATGTTATACAATACTCTAGAGGAGGAAGATGTTGTAGAGCAGCCTACCATTCTGGATTGGCTGAAGGAAAGCTTAAAGACAGTTGAAGAAGAAGACATTCCAGAAGAAGATGACATGGCCGATTTCTTGGCCAGACTAGACACAACCCCTGTGAGTAAACTAGCCAAGGTACTTTCCACCATTCAAAAGGATGAAGCAAGCCAGCGTATAGTATAGATTGTTGTGCCAACAGTTGACAAGACAAGGGAAGAAATTACTCCTCAAGATTATGCAATTACCACTGTCAATTTGGGCCCAACAACAAAGAGGCAAGAGGTGGAGGATTTGGATAATTTGGTTGCTAAAATCAAAGATAGGCTGGAAAAAGAAGTAGCGAAAAGAAAGGATTGCGAGAAGGAAGTGGAGCGTCTGAAGAAATACATTCAGCACCTGACTAAACCTCTTGGTCAGGCCAGCTCAGCAGGACCTCCACTAATGAATACTTCATAGGAGACTTTTGAGGAAGAAATCACTTCAGCCAGAGAGAGCAAAGAATGGATAAATGACAGAAGTGATGAAGCTGCAATATTTGCAGAAAGATTAATGCTGGCATATGATCAGTCATCTTTCCTACTGTCAAGAATTTCGAGTTTGGCAGAAACATGGGAGAATGCCCAAGATATTCAAGAAAGAATCATTCCATGCCTCAGGGTATTGAAAGGAGTCCCGAAATAGGAATTGATTGAAGGGAAAGTTATTGCAGCAGGTGCAGCATATGACTTTAATGGTTGGTACCTAGCACTAATCACAAGGAATGATGTCTTGGAGAAAGTGAAGGCAGATTCTATTCAAATTGAAGAGCAGGCAAAGGAAATTCAAAACAAGATCTTACAGATAGCTGTTGATGCATTAGAGAGGGATGTTGTCAGAAAGAATCATCTGTAGCATGAAAATTTGAAGAATAAAATCTAGGAGAAGTTCCTTGTCACCATTGGACTTGTTCTCAAACAAAATTTGTCTAATGCAGCCAATTTCTTGTCTGTATGGCATGCCTTTCAGAAGCAGGAACCAAAATGGGAAACCGTCTTCGCAGAGTGTGCAAACGATCTGGAACTGTTAGAATACAAGGTTAGTGTGCTACCACTTGTCACAATCGAGGAGGTTAGCGCCATAATCTCCAGATTCATTCGATACAACGCTTCCCAACAGGATAAGGATGCGCACTCAAAGGACTAGCTCTTCACGGCACTTCACTGGCAGTTCACTGATTGTATTTAGGGAAACCCTAATTAGGGTTTTATCTTTTAATCTCTGCCATTGATTCTGATGTAATCGTGGCCATTCATTGTATCTTAAAACTCTATATAAACAAATAGTGGTTGCATGGCTACATATTTCTCTTTCCGCTTAGATTCAATAGAAGTAGTTGAATGAATGATAGATTGATCATAAAGATTTGGTGAAACTATTTGTTCATGCTTTCTTTGGATGAATGATTTTCATTCAATGCGAAAAGCTAATTTGAACTCATGATGTGGATGCCTTAATGTGTATTTGGAATGATATTGTTCAATTGATGGTATTGTTCAAAATATAATCTTAAGAACAAACCTTTGAAGATTGCACTTGCTTTGCGCAGTTGACGTGTTACCTTTATTTTGTGTGGTGAAACAAAGTTTAGTTATTAGTTTCACTTAGTCTTTATTGTCTCTTGATTTCATAGAAGTAGTGTAGAACTTCTTTAACCCTATCCTTTTCTTTTTTTTTATGATCGTCAAAATGGAAAATCCAAAAAAAGATAGAGCATTGACCTTAGAGTAGTTTGTTGAGCGTAAGTCCCCTTGTCATAACCAGCAAATACACAACGTCCATTGAGCTGATTCCATTGTCAAGATTTGATCACCCTAAACATTGGAATTGTCGTACGATCTTTTCAGCAATCTTAGCATATAAGGCAGTTTTTCAAGAGAGAATAGAATGTCTTTGGACATTTTTATTCTAGAATGTTTGTTGTGTCATAAAACACGTATCAACAGGAACCTATGTTTTTCAAGGGTTTTTGTTTCTATAAGAAAGACTGGGAACCGAACTTTAACCCTAGGCAACACAAACCGAAATATTATCCCCATTGGATAACATTGGAAAATTTTCCTTCAGAATACTGGTGCGAAGAAACCCTAGGGAAGATCGGAGGTGCCTTAGGAACAATTATTGGCTTCGAAGAGGAATTCATCATGGGAAAATTGGGCACAGCCAAGATCCTGGTTGAAATAAACACGGAGTACAAATTTTTGGACAAGTTGGAAATTCTAATGGAGAAAGGGGAATGGCACCGTGTTGACGTGGTTTTTGCGACTACACCAACACAGAATAAAGTCACCAACGACTACTCTATCCTCTCTTGAACAAAGTTTCCTGCATGCTAAGATTGCGAGATAGATCATGCATTTAACTCCAAGGTTCCTTTAGTGCGAATAGTCTCAGTTGGCTCGATGTGTTTTGCTAGTATTTCAAGGGGAGTTACACAATTGTTCGGCAGTTGACAGCAGACAGTAGACTAAGGGATTTCATGTAATTTGGATGATTTGGCAAGTGAGCACAAGTTTCCTAATACTAACCAGAAATGAACTGAAATTAAATGAGTGTAGGGCCTAAGAAGTTTATGTTCTACTCTAAGTGCAAGATATGTGGAGTTCGACTTCAGCAGACTTCAACCAGATTTTACCTAGCCTCGCATCGGACAGCTTCAGCAAAATTGGTGCAATCTTCAGAGGAGTAACGAAGAATATTCATATTATAATTCAACATACATGTACCATCACAACGATGCATACAAGCATACGAACCACAATCGAAGTTAAGTTTGAAATGATTTCCAGTTGACCACGCAAGGCAAACTCACCGTTAGCGAGTCGCTAGTGGTATGGATAAAGAGAAGCTACGTCGATCAAACACCACAAATCCAAAGTAAACTACTTGCATGAACTGAAAACTACACTACTTTATGCTACTTGAAGTTGAAGGGATGAAGAAATCTTGCTAGCTACTTATAACAAAGATGAATTCACCATTCAATGAAAGATCTTTTATTACAATAGTTTTTCGCAAGAATCTCTTACAAAGTTTTCAAAGGAAAACTTTCCTTCTTCAAACTACTACACTATGCTAAGATATTACAACTAAAGTGCCTCTGCTCTACTCTCTAGTTTGATCTCTAAGCTCTACCTCTACTTCTAATGAGATACAAATGAGGGGGACTCCCCCCTTTTATAGATAGCCAAGTCCAATGGACAGCTCATATTACAATTGGCTGGATGGCCCAGATCGTGCCACCTCATCCCTAAACAAGATTTGCCCTAAAAACCGCCATAATGGAGAGTGGGGCAATAAATGAGCAATTAATGGCCACCATCTTCTAGAAGATTCCCGTTTGTAGACGCGTTCACACTGTTCTCGATCTTCTTCTTGACATTGTTCTTCAACTTCTTCCTTGTCACTTGAGTTATACTAAGTCTCAACACTTAGCCATTTTTCACAACTCATCTTCCTTTGAGGTTGAAATGTCATCTTGGACTATTTGCTTCATTTCTTCAAGTCACCACCGCTTGGTCTCGACGTTCCTCCTGGAAAATAAGCAAGGAGAAGGGTATTAGAACACTTCATAATAAACTCAACTTACTTACCAGGATTTTCATGTTTTGATCTCCAAGGGTTCATCATCTTCACCAGCCAACTTCAGCCTTCTTCATGATTCTTCATGCCTTAGCCAAATTTTCAACCCATGTTCCTCAAGGGCGTATCATCTTTGAGAAATTCATTTCATTAGTTGGGTCATTGATGATTTTGATTTTATTCATCTCCGGCTCAAGAAGATTATCTTCACAAAGAATTTGAGCAAATTCACCTAGGCAGTTCCTTTCAAATTCATCGTCTGGAGGATTTCACCTTGAAAACACATTTTCTTCACTTTGCCTTAGAAAATTTTCAAATTTTCCCTTAGGAAAACTCATCAATCCTGTGCCCATCAAAAATCTCCATCCCGAAGGCCTTGGCGAAGCGTGGAAGACTTTGAAATCAACTTCTCATCGAAGATCTTCAATACCCAGAAGAAAATTTCCTTCAGAACGCATTGGACCCATGGGTGTACAATGAACGGGTTCATTTGATATTCTTGAATTTTGCACCTTGGAAAAAACAATTTTATTCCCGTTCTTCACATCTGTGAGTATTTCTTGTTGCTTTGACTTGAAAATATTTAAATTCATCCTGTGCAGCTGGCATCATCGGACTCCTTCTGGCAATCCTGCTCACGTCTTGAGAAATTTCATCACCTCTCCAGACTTAGGCGTTTTTCCCAAGGACAAACATTTTGTGCCTTAGAAAATTTTATATCACTCAACATTTTAAATTTATTTTTGCCTTAGAAGATTTTTTAATTTCATCCTCCAATTCATTCTTCCTGTGAGGAAAATTTTAAATCACCTTGAATTTTACCATGGTGAGAAAATTTTATTAACTTCACTTAGAAGATTTTAATGCCTTGATCACACTTGTATGTCATGGAGAATATTTTTAAAACCAACACCTAGCATATTTCCCATCTTCACCTTAGGCGCACCTCACACTTGAGGAAGGAATTTTAAATTTCCACGCCTTAGTCATTTTATTTGATTCATACCACCTTGCACTTGGAGCATTTAGCACTTAGAAGAGGATATTTCACATCCACGCCTAGCATATTTTATCAACCTCACCTATACTTAACCACTTTTCAACTCAAATCCACTCTTTACTTGGCGCATTCAAAGGCTAGAGAGGAAAGTCAACACTAGAATAATTCCATCTTGCACAACGCCCAACAACCTTCACTTGTCCTCATCTCTATTTGGGCACATTTTACCCCTTGAAGTGGATGGGCGCATTTTAGTATGTGAGGAGGATAAGCATCTTCCAACGCCTTAACTATTTTGTCTTCATGTGCTTTCTCTTGGGCGCATTTGAGCATGCATGGGGAACTTTTCAAACGCCACCTTGTTTTGACTTGTTGACTTTCCCTCTTTTGTCTTCACATGGCCTCTTTTGGGCGCATTTCAGCATAGGAGGAGGACAAGTTTCTAACTTAGAAACTTTTCGCATTTTGCTTGCATGTGAGGGGCGCATTTTGGCATAAGTGATGGATAAACATCTTTGACTTTCCTTTTGACTCTCTTCTAGCTTCCCAAGCATGGGCGCATCTTGCCATAGGAGGAGGATAAAGTTTTATACTTAGAAAATTTCCAAGCATGAGATCTTGCATGAGGGCACAAATGGAGGGTGGTGGAGGATGAAACACGTTGACCTCTTTGACTTCCTTGTGAAGTGGGCGCATTTTTCCATGTGAGGAGGATGAAACATGTTAGAAACTTTTTCAAACACCTTGAATACTTGCTGGGCACATTTGGAGGTGGCAGGAAGATTTAACAATGACTTAGAATATTTTTAAATTTCTCCATTCTCCTTTGGGCGCATTTCAAGGCATGAGCAGGACGAGACTCAACACTTAGAATTTTTTTTATTTCATGCCTGTGAAGAGGGTGCATTTCACCAAGGCAGGAGGATATTTGAACACTTAAAAACTTTTCTTACTCTCCAGCTGAAGTGGGCACATTTCCTGGGTGCTGCAGGATGAAATTCATGCCTTAGCCATTTTTCCTGACCTCTGCCAGCCTCTCCATGCCTGCTATTTATAGTAAGTCCTCCAATTCTTGCATCTCTGAAGCTCGGAACAATTTGAAATTTTGAACACTGGATCTTCACGACCTTGTTACCCTATTGAGACTGCTATTTCGGGTTGGCCTGCTATTTTTAGCCCATTTCTGAAGGTGGTTTGCTATTTATAGTAACTGCTCGTTTCTGATACATCCACAACTCCGTTTGATTTGAAATTTGAATGGCGTGCTCCTCACCACGTGACTTGCCTGCTGACACCGGCGCATGCAGCTGATTTGCTATTTTTAGCCTGTTTCCAAAATGACTTTCTATAAATAGTAAGTGCTTTGTTTGTCTTCAAATTTTACCAGCAGATAGCTTGAAGGATGTTGATCGCGGTGGTTTACACCGGTTTTCGAAAATTCTGACTTTTTACCCCTCTTTTCAGGTCCCGAAGCTGGAAACCCTAATTTGTTTTGCATGCATATCAAATGATCTCCGTTTGTTCTCATTTTTGTTGCATTGCGATCAGCTCGTGATTCTGAAGTGCTGGGAGGCGGCTATCAGGATGCATCTGCTAAAAATAGCAAGTTGCTGAAGTAGTGATTATCTCCCTTTGCATGTCACATCACTGCGAAGCTCTCAAAAAACCCATAAAGAATATGCAGACATGCAAAAGAAA
Source organism: Sequoia sempervirens (assembly GCA_007258455.2). Classification (NCBI taxonomy): domain Eukaryota; kingdom Viridiplantae; phylum Streptophyta; class Pinopsida; order Cupressales; family Cupressaceae; genus Sequoia; species Sequoia sempervirens. Next base: position 82,278 of record VDFB02375567.1, on the reverse strand, counting down.
ACCTGACATGCAAACCCTAAAAATAGCCTCGGAAGGCTGAACTCTGAAATTTATCATCTCGCTTTGCATGTTATACTGTCGCAAAGGTCTCTGAAAACCCAGAAGGAATCTCCAGACATGCGTTGAAAAACTCTGCATCTAAGCCCTGAAATCTGCTCCGGAAGCTGAACTGCTAAAAATAGTAAGTGGTCGGTTTCAGCTCAAATTTTGCACGCGAGCAGCTTGATGTGTTTTGAATGCAATGTGACTGTTAAAACTTCAAAAATGCTGAGAAAATGCCCCGAATTGCACACTTACTAAAAATAGTAAGTAGTTAGAATTTGATGAAATTTCAATGGAAATCTGCTAGAAGCATACTGATAGCAATGTTAATCTTTGTTTTCAATTTATTCACTTCTTTTGACCTTAGACTGACCAGAAAGATGGAAACCCTAATTTCCAGACATGGCCAAATTTTACGTTTAAGCTCGCAGACGGGAACGTCCCTGGAAAGGCAGACAACAGAAAAGAGACAGAGAGAGAGAGACAAAAACCAAAGCCAAAAGACCAGAATGGAGCAAAAATTAGGGGTCCCCATCTTGAATGGGGCGATGTGTGAAAAGGTCACAACACACCGGAAGGTAACTGTGGATACAAAGGGAGGTAGATGCATTTTGAGAAGGGGCTACATCGCTAGTTGTTTGAAGGGTACAGTAAAAGCGCAAGACTTACCCCTGGATGGAGGATGGTTTGGGAAAAGCTTCCTTGAAGACAAGTCCTTGATGGATCGACGGAGGCAAATTGTGATAGAGAACAATTTCAAGAAGAAACAGTGGAGAGACTGGGCTCTCTGGCTCCTCAGATCGCGAAGGAAGGAATGGATCTAAACCGGATGGGAAGTATGGATTACCTTGAGGAGCTCAAGACCTTGATGAAGGAAATAGTATAATTGCAGAGGGACATTAGCAACAACATTAAGGTCATTTCAGAGCAAGGGACAAATGTTGGAGAAAATGAGGATATGCTGGGTGACACCAATCATGATGACTCCCTAAAATCTCCACTCAAGCCTTTGAATTTAGAGGCGGATATAGAACATGTAGATTTAGGGGAAGATATAAATGAAAACTTCATGCAAATTGCTTCGGGTGTAGGAGAGACAAACAAGGCATAGGCAACACAACAGATTCAAATTCACCCAGACAATGCAGAGGAAGAAGTGGATGAAGTCCTCAATGGGTTAGTTCTTCCATTAGAGCAGCAATTAATGTTGGAGGCTGCAACAGAGTCCGAAGATGAAGCGGAAGAGATCTCCCCTACAGGAAAACTTGGGATCAAACATAACATGTCCACAAAATCCAAACCGGATTGTGGGAAAGGGAAGACTAGAGGAAGAAAGTCAATGCAAGAATTAAGATCATTGGATGGAGATGCAGAAGGGCAAGAAAAGCTCACAACAATGCTAAAATTAGGGAAGGGAACCCCCCTTCCCGAGTCACCATGAAACTGTTATCATGGAATGTTAGGGGTCTTAATGCCCCTAACAAGCAGCGCTTGGTCAAAAGAAGGCTCGCTTTGACTAGGTCTAACATAATACTTATCTAGGAAAAAAAGCTAAACAAAGATGATTTGGAGGCTTTAAAGAAGAAGTTGTTGGGATGGAATGGGGAAGGTGTTCAAGCAAATGGTGCTTCAGGTGGGATTGCAACCTTCTGGAAGCCTAGTACGGTACAGGTGGAGATGGTGGTGGGGAATCCATGTTGGCAGTATTGTAAGGTGCAGAGCATTGTGTCCAAACTCTCCTTTGGTCTGATCAATGTATATGGGCCCAACCCATGTATTGGGAAGCAAAGTTTGTGGCAAGAAATTGAAGATTTTCTGAGGACAAAGAGTGGAGAAAATTTCATATTGGTAGGAGATTTCAATGCCTTATTAGAAGATAAGGACAAATTAGGTGGGATCCAAAAAGGAAATTAGTCACAAAAAGATTTTAGAGAATGGGTGATGAGAAACCAATTCCTGAACATTGACTTCAGGAATGGCACTTACACATGGGCAAATAAGCGGGTTGGCCCATGGATGATAGCTGAAAAACTGGATAGATTCCTATTTTGGGGGGGACTAGATAGCTTTCAATGCACCTTTGATGCCACCATATTTCCAAGCACGGGTTCAGACCATCTCCCAATTCAACTGGATATACAAGAGGATCGCAGCCCGTTCTAGTCTCCTTTCAAATTCGAAAATATGTGGTACAAGGATCCAAGCTTCCCTGACCTTGTGGTAGATTGGTGGAAGGAGATATAGGTAAAAGGATCGAAGATGTACTGTTTCACAACAAAGTTGAAGTGGCTGAAGCAGAAAATCAAGGAGTGGAATTGGAACTGTTTCAAGGATATCTTTGAAACGAAACAAAGCATTGAAGAAGACCTTCAAGTGTGGAGGAGGACATTATGTGGAATGGTATGAATTTGCAGTGCTACCTCAAGGAGAAAGAGCTACTAGGGAAATATGAGGATATTTTGGCCAAAGAGGAAGTCTTTCAGAAACAAAAATCTAGGGAAGTCTGGCTCAAAGAAGGGGACAAGAACACAATTTGTTTTCATAACAGCACAAGGCAGCGAAGAAGTGTGAATAGAATATCAAGCCTAAAGCTTTCAGATGGTTCCATAGTAGAAGATCCCAGGGATATAGTAGAGGAAGCGGTGAGTTTCTTTAATGATCTATTAAGCAACTATGAAGGTTCAAATCTACGTTACTAGCAAGATCTTCTAAGATGCATTCCCAAACTAGTTAGTGAAGCCCAAAATAAGATGTTGAATGAGAAATTTTTGAAGGAAGAAATTAAAATAGCCTTCTTTCAGTTGCATCCGGACAAGGCACCTGGCCCAGACGGTCTCCCAACAAGCTTTTTTCAAAAATTCTGGGATCTAGTTGGTGATGAGTTGGCAGATGCAATCGAGGCGTCCTGGAACTCGGGCAGCCTTCTTAAGGAATTTAACAACACTTTTATTGCATTGATCCCCAAGAAAGAAATTACAAACACTCTGGATGACTGCAGACCAATTTCCCTCTACAATACAATATACAAGGTTATGACAAAGGCAATGGCGAATAGATTGAAACTCATTCTTCCATCAGTGATAGCAGAAGAACAAACAGGCTTTGTACCAGGGCCGGCAATCATGGACGACATTATCATTGCTCAAGAAGCTATACACTCAATTCAGCAAAACAAATAAGCGAGCATGATAATCAAATTGGACATAAAAAAGGCCCATGACATGGTAGATTGGCATTTCTTGATCAAGGTCCTTGAAGCTTTTGGATTCAATAGAAGATGGTTAAACTAGGTTTTCAATCTCCACACCCAGGTTTTTTGTTCTTGTTAATGGAACGGTTGAAGGTTTTTTTGAGGTTTCTAGAGGGTTACGGTAGGGTGATCCTCTCCCCCCCTTCCTATACATTTTGATGGCGGAGGCCCTAGGAAGATCAATAACTCTTGAGATTGATTCTTCCCAAATCGAAGGCATTAGTATCACATGTGATTTACAGGTGGTTTGACACCAGCAATTTGCTGATGACAACTTTGTTGGGGGCACCTAAGCAGAAGGAGGCTATTTTCTTGAATACAATCCTCAAGAAGTACGCTAGAGCAGCAGGCCAAAGAGTTAGTGAAAAGAAGTCTGAAATTTTTTTCTTCAACACTCAGGCCCACAAGGAGCAGGAATTATTAAGGGTATTAGGCTTCAGAAAAGGCGAACTACCCTGCACATATTTAGGTATTCCACTAGCAAAAGGAACAAGATCAATTGGCTTATGGGATCCTCAGAACCTCAAAACAAGCACGAAGGTGAACTCGTGGAAGGCAAAATGGTTAACCTAGGCTGGCAAGATCACCCTGATAAAATCTATCCTATCAGCCCTTTCGATTTATCTCATGTCAGCTCTTTGTATCCCCAGTGGATGTGCAGAAAAAATGACAAAGATGTACAGGTAGTTTTCTAGCATGGCAATGAGGAGAAAAGGAAAATAGCTTTGATTGCCTAGGAGAAACTATGCAGACCTGAAGAAGATGGAGGACTTGGTTTCAAACATTTTGACTTACAAAATAGGGCACTTGGAGCTAAACTGGTATGGTGGATGCATTGCGAGCCACAAAGCAGATGGGATCAAATCTTGCATCATAAGTATCTTAAGAGTGACAATGATGGTGATATTCTATCAATTTCCAATCCCCTGCGGGGATCTCGGATTTGGAACTTTATGCAAAAATGTAAGCTAGTAATTTGTGACTACCTTTCCTGGGACGTTCAGGATGGTAGTAGGGCACTATTTTGGGAGGACCCTTGGGCGGGACTTCCAAGTCTGGATAGCTTAATTGAGGTGCGAGAAGTCAAATAGGCACTTAAAAATATTTGGGGAGAGAAAGTAAAGGACTACATAGTCCCAGATCCTAGCAACATAATTTTAAGTTGGAAATGAATAGATTTCACAAATTTCAACTTGCCCCTGGATGAGGTACACCGTCTGAATGAAGTATTAAAAGATAGAACTCTTTGCCTACGAAATGGCATCAACTCATTGATCTGGGTTGGGGCTAATTCTAGGAGCTATAATGTAAAAGATGGCTACAAATTGCTACACAATGAGAGAGGAAGAGTTGTGAACAATCTCCCCTCACATCTTTGCTGGAGTAACACTTGCCTTCCCAAAGCTAGTACCTTTGCTTGGGTAGCAATTCAATATAAGATTCTAACAACAGAAAAGTTCCAGTGCTTAGGTTTTTTGGGGCCATCGAGATGCGTCCTGTGCGAAAAGGAAGAAGAGACAGTTGACCATCTCCTCCTAGGTTGCCCCTTTGCTCAAGATTGTTGGCGGTGGTTGTGTGCAAGATTGGTTTGGGCTTGAGCCGTGCCTCTGGATTTGCTCAACTGGTTTCAATCTTGGCCATCCCTGAAGAAGAAATCGTTGTTTGGTGATATTTGGACCCTCAACCCATCAATACTAGTATGGGAGCTATGGAAAGAGAGAAATACGCAATTATTCCAAGACAAGAAGATGGGCTCTGCATCCCTCAGTAACAAAATCAAGGGTGCCTTAATAGAAACACTGAATGCCAAGCTGGAGAAAAAAGCAATGAAGGACAAAATTTTCTTGGATTTGGATGCAAAGCTGAGGGTAGCCTGGCCTTCCCTTAGAATCATGTCTTGGGTTGGTAATGGTGGAAATAAGGCCGAGTAGGAAAGAGCTTCTGTAGAATGGACGCCTCCACCTCATGGATGGTACATGTTGAATTTTGACGAGGCATCTAAAGGCAACCCAGGTCCATCGGGTGTAGGTTGTATTATCAGGGACTGGCAAGGAAATACAATTTCTTCCTCAACAAGGAGGCTGCTTGAAGGGACTAACAATGAAGCGGAATTCATGGCTGTCATAGAGTATGTGCAAGGAATTAGGATTGCCTAGAATTGCAATCGAAGGGGATTCGGCGTTGGTAATCAATGCCCTTAGAAGTGGCACCATCCCTAACTGGAAGCTTAGAGCCTTGCTATCTAAGACAGTGGAATTGTTGCAAACATTTGAAAGGTACACAATAAATCACATATATAGGGAAGGTAATAGAGAGGCAGATGCCTTGGAAAATGGTGGTGTAAGGGATGGATAAGTTTGTTGCCCGTGTGTCATGAGAGAGGTATGTCATTGCCGAATGGTCGGATTGGGCTCATGGGCACTTCTGGAGTTAGGGAGATGACGAAGGAAAAACATTCTCTCCACCCTTATGTCCTCTATCTGTAGACACATCACTATTCCCAAGAGTAGGGGATTTGACATGCCCTGACACAAATCCTTGTCCTCATCATTTCATCTAGAGCAGAGTCTGGAAGCACAAGGCCTAAATTCAATTGTGGAGGTGAACATTAATTGCTCGCATCACTGGAGATCAGCCATAGAATTGGGAAAGGGTTGAAACGTGTGTAGTGGCATGGGAGAACGAGAGAAGTGACTGTGGTTTATAATTCCTCTTGGTGTTGGATGCCAACCATATCAAATTTTACAAGATGCAAGCCAAAAATAAATTCTTCCAATAGAGAAATCGTATGGCTGCTTGCATTAGTGGAAGGAGGTAGGAGTAATAAATGTGGGTGGTTGGCACTCCGGGAGATGCACTGGAAGAGCACCTATATCTTCAGAAGATGTAATCAATTGTGACCATCGAAAATGGATACTCCAATCAATCTAGGAAGCTCAAAGAAGCAATCAACTTTTGTAGGATACATCTTCGATCAAAGGCTAAAGAAAATTTGCTTGAACAAAGATATTATTTGCCTTGAGGCAGTGAGGATGGTCATCGACAAGGATTTCTGTTTCTCAAAAAATAAGGTGCTGGAAAACACAAATATTTCGTCGTGCTTCTTGGCTTCCATGTTGGATCTGAACCTTCCAAAGCTGCGTTGCTCGGTGATGTTGAGGATGTTGTTTAAGGTGGAAATTCTAGTGGGCGACGTAGACATGGTTGCAGTGGTGGAGCTGGGAGTTGGGCTGCCGATGCCAGACGATATAGACCGAATGTTTCAGCAAGGGGTTGAGGTGGTTTGGCATCCCTTCATAATGAACATGGACGCGGCTGGACTGGTTCAACATCGCCGTTGGGCCACCATCGGCTATAATTTCCTATGCCGTAGGTTGGGGGTGCATGAGGTAGTGGGTCTGTAGTGGTGCCGAGAGTTTGCAAATCTGGTGGAATCCACAAGGTTTTATGGTGAAGAAGATGGTGAAGAGGACTGAGGGTGGGAGTATGGGTGGGGTGGCTATTTTCTTGTGCATGCAAGGTTGCCTTCGTCAGCGATATAGTAGAATTTTGTGGTAGTTGAAATTGTGGCTAGTTTATTTTGTTTGAATGTACAGAAATGAAATAATCCTGTATTGCCCAGTCTTTTGCGGGCAAGAAACAATTGTAAAATTTTGAATTTCCAATATAATACATGCAGCTTGCCTACATTTTACGTATCAAAAAAAAAGTTTGAAGACTGACCTTTGCACTAATGCTTTATCCACAACCATACACCATTGGATGGTCCATCTTGGTTTTAGAGAAGTACATGATCATCAATCTCATTTTGTATACAAAATTAATCCTTTTCATATTGTAGTCCTTTTGTGGTGTAAATACAATGCCATTAGAGTTATATGTATTTTTTAATCAAGAAACTATACCTTTTCCAACACCAAGTAGTGTATGAAGTAAAACCTAGAATTTTCATATATTTTGGAGTGAACACATTCTCATACAACATTTTGAAAGCAATTCATTTTCTTATCAATGCAAGGGAATGTAAGAACTTGGTGAGTTCTAAGAAGTTGGTGCTTTTAATAGTGAGATTTGAATGTAAGAAAAAAACTCTATGCAATAAAAGTCAAAACCACATTTCCTTAATGAAAAAAGAAACAATTTAATCAAGTACTAGAGAAATTCAAGAATATTTTCTAATTCCCCCATTGGAGTGCTAAAGCATTATGCACTAAAGAAAACTATTGATATGATTCTAGGTCTACCTCTTCCTAATGTCGCACTATGCTACCATTCAATGTTATAATATTAAAGGATCAAATGATAGAATCAAAATTTGTGGATAAATGACTTATCAAAACCCAATCTTCTCCTTGTGGTATTCTAATTACACTTATTTCCAAATAAGCATGGCATATGGAGGTTTGCTATTTGTTGATGTTGTAGCCGCGGGCCTCATACTTCCAACGGAAATTTAATTAACAAGCAATAAATTAAATATAGCCAATGGCTATTTATTTATTGGTGTCGACTTATGAAGGGTCACTTCTATTCATTTGTAATTATATTTTTTTTATCAAAAGAAGTCGACATAAAGTGTATGTTTGCCACCTTTCAAGAGACACATTGTTTTGATAAGAGGCCGACTTATCTTGGAGAAAGAATTGCACCTTTACATGGAGAGGCCGACCTCTTGTGTAGAGACACATCTCTTGGGAGAAGTCATTCTTATGTTGTATATATAGGTGCTGCTTTCTCCCTCATTTATTCATATTCATATTCATCCTTGTTCAAGTTCGCATAAGCAAGAAGTTGAGTTTCATCTACAGCAGATCGATCCAAGAAGAAGTTTGATACTCTTTGAGTGTGGTGTCATTATTATCAATACAGATCAGCCTTGTGTTGGGCCTCACTGTAAAGCAAATTGTTGTTCATTATTCAATATATAAGTGATATATTTTTGCTGGGTTTTTCTCCCTCAAGTTGGAGGGTTTTCCCAGGGTATATGCTTTGTCAAATTGTGTGAAATTGTTCTTTATCTGCTTATTTAATTTTTGATCCTAAATCTAACATGGTATCAGAGCGGGTTTAAGCAAGATCATGATCAGATTTATATAAGCAGCATTATCTTCCTCTCTTATTCTCATCTTTGTGTGTCTATCTTATCTACGAAAATGGTGAATGGACTCAAGGTTGAAGATAGACTCAATGGTGCCTCTAACTTCACCTCTTGGAAGTTTAGAGTTCTCATTGCATTGGAAGAAAATGGCATTCTCGAGTTCATGGAGAGCGAGGTACCTGAACCTTCCGATGAGACTGAGAAGACTCAATGGAGGAAGAATGGCACAAAGGCCAAGAAGATATTGATTGATTCTGTGAAGGATCACCTTGTGCCTATTATCTCCAAGTTGAAGATAGCGAGAGAGATGTTCAAGACTTTGGAGGGACTATATGAGATCAATAACACCAGCAGAGCTCTTGCATTGAGGCAACAGCTTCATCACATCAAGATGGAGAAAGGAGATTCAATCATCTCCTTCTTTATGAAGATCACTGAGTTGAAGGATCAACTCTATGCCATTGGAGACATAATTGATGATCGAGACTTAGTCATGTTGGCGCTTAACGGTCTTCCTCAATCTTGGGAGCCTTTTATCCAAGGTATCAGTGGAAGATCTAAGCTACCTAAGTTTGATCGTCTTAGAGAAGATTGCATTCAAGAGGAATCAAGGTTGGCAGCTAGAGGCAATGGTCGAAGCTCTCACAATGAAGACAATCATGTTCTTGCTGCTCAAACTTCAAAGAGGAAAGGAAGAGAAGGAAGAAAAGGTAACTTCAAGAGGAGTAGAGACAAGAAATCAGATGTTGCTCCTAAATCAAAGAAGTAGAAAGATCTCTCCCATATCTAGTGCTTCAGATGTGACAAGTATGGTCACTATGCTAGAGATTGTGCAACAAGACCAAAGCAACATGCTTCTACTGCGGATGTGGATGATGTTTCTCCTCTAAAGGAATCAAGAGATAACTCAAGTGGATTTCTATTTATCTCTGCCCTATCAAGCAATGTTCCAATAGATAGTAGCACTTGGTTGATTGATAGTGGCGCTTCTCGGCATATTATAGGGTATAGAGAACATCTTTCAGATTTGGTGGAGAGAGAAACCAACATTCAAGTAATAATTGGAGATGATGCATGCTATTCAGTGAAAGGTGTTGGAGCCCTGTTGTGACCATTTCACACATCGCCCCATTGCAAATGGGGACCCCCTGTTTTCGCTTTTTGCCTCGGTGTTGCAATTGCACATCGCTTGTCTTTTTACAATGAGGTCATCATTTTGAGGGTTCCAAGTCAGTCAGTCTGCCGAGAGTCATCTGAGCCAAGTCAAGAATCCATGCTTGAATCAGCGCGTAAACGTCACCATCGTGCTTAGAAGGCCTGGGAGACGAGGATCGACTGTCGTTTCAGTCAAATCCGACACTCCCAAATTTTTAGGGTTTCTCACCCCGGGCCCCCTATTTTTTAGGACCTACTTTTTTGGCACTTTTTGGCAATTCTGGGATCCCTATTTTTTAGGGTCTATTTTTGGAAAGTTGCTATTTTTGGAAAATTTCTATTTTTAGAAAGTTTCTATTTTTAGAAAGGTCACGAGTTTCAAAAATCCACTCAGAAGTTCGAAAAGATCAACGAAACTCTCAGAAAATCGATTCGAAATTTTTTGAAATTTTGGTAAAATTCTGGAAAATCACATAAAAGTTCAAAAATCTGGAAAATTTGCTCAAGAATGGTGAAAAATCTGGTAAAAATCACAGAAAATCTTTCGAAGAATGGTTGAAAATTTGAAGAACCAGTCAAGAAATCTGAACATTCATGAAAAAAATCTGAGAAACTCATGAGAAATCTAAGGTAAAGACTGAACATTCATGGAAAATCTGGAAATTCGTAAAGAATCTGAAGCATTCATGGCGATCTGATCATGGTGAAGGTAGGATATGCCTGAACAATCATGTAGGAAACTGAGATATTCGCCTAAGTATGGAGGACCTTCAGCTCACAAGATAATGGTGAACACCTTCAGCCATAAGCAATGCAATGGCAATGAATCTGAGCAAGTCCGCCCCTGTCAAAGCATCAAATGGACAGACACAAGCTGAAGTCCGCCTTGGGAGAAAGCTAAAGTGGCTAAGCATAATCCAAAGTCTGCCTGGTCAAAGATGGAAATGGCTACTAACAGGCTGAAGTCCGCCTTGTCCAATGGCCTAGCATGTGATGAAGTCCGCCCTCCAACCAAGACTTATGGCAACCAAAGTAAGGAAGTCCGCCCTATGGAAAGAGGTATGAATGTCAGAAAGCTGGTGAAGTCCGCCCAGCACTAAGGAAGCATGTCCAAGCAGCAAGGATGCATGTCCTTGGATCCTCCAAAGTCCGCCATGCAGCGAGAGGCAATGTCCTTGGATCTTCCAAAGTCCGCCCAGCATAAGGATGCTCATCCTTGGACCTTTCAAAGTCTGCCATGCATGTCCTAAGACCTTCCAAAGTCCGCCATTCACAAGAAGGAGGTGCCAAAAGGTTCTGAAGTCCGCCCAACGACAAAGGTGCATATCCTAAGGTCATTCAAAGTCCACCCAGCTCATCCTTGACCCCTCTAAAGTCCGCCCAGCATAAGAGGCATGTCCAAAAGGCTTGGAAAGTCCGCCTAGGCATGTAAAATGAAGAAAAATCAAAATTTTTACTAAGTGTTGAGGCCCAGCAAGGGGAATTTCGAAAATCTGCTAAGTGTGAGGGCCTAAAAAGGTGGAAAGTTGATCTTTGGCTGAGACAAATGCTAAAAGCTTCAAAGTCCGCCCTAGAAAAGAGGGACGTCCAAGAGGCATGTCCAAAAGGCTTGGAAAGTCCGCCTAGGCATGTAAAATGAAGAAAAATCAAAATTTTTACTAAGTGTTGAGGCCCAGCAAGGGGAATTTCGAAAATCTGCTAAGTGTGAGGGCCTAAAAAGGTGGAAAGTTGATCTTTGGCTGAGACAAATGCTAAAAGCTTCAAAGTCCGCCCTAGAAAAGAGGGACGTCCAAGAGGCATGTCCAAAAGGCTTGGAAAGTCCGCCTAGGCATGTAAAATGAAGAAAAATCAAAATTTTTACTAAGTGTTGAGGCCCAGCAAGGGGAATTTCGAAAATCTGCTAAGTGTGAGGGCCTAAAAAGGTGGAAAGTTGATCTTTGGCTGAGACAAATGCTAAAAGCTTCAAAGTCCGCCCTAGAAAAGAGGGACGTCCAAGAGGCATGTCCAAAAGGCTTGGAAAGTCTGCCTAGGCATGTAAAATGAAGAAAAATCAAAATTTTTACTAAGTGTTGAGGCCCAGCAAGGGGAATTTCGAAAATCTGCTAAGTGTGAGGGCCTAAAAAGGTGGAAAGTTGATCTTTGGCTGAGACAAATGCTAAAAGCTTCAAAGTCCGCCCTAGAAAAGAGGGACGTCCAAGATGCATATCCAAAGAGGAAGGAAAGTCCGCCATACACTTGAAGAGGTTGGCAAGATGTCAAGGAAGTCCACCATGCTTGTCCAAGGTGCTAAGGAAGTCCGCCTAAGCACATGAAGGGATAAAATGATGATTTTGCTAAAGTGTTGATGCCTAGTCCAAGAGAAAAGTTCGAATATTTGCCTAAGTAAAGAGGCTAAGGGGTGAAAAATGAAGACTTTGGCCAAGTATCATGACACTTTCGAGAGGTCAAATGCCAAGCTTGAAAGGGCATGTGCTAGAGAAGATTGGGATTTGGCAAAGAATAAAACGGAATGTGCCTAACTCAAAGGTAGAAAAGAGGTAAAATTTGCCTAAGTATGGGGAAAATGCGAAGAAATTGTCAACTTTGGCCGAAGAAAAATGCCCAAGGCAAAGAGAAAGGTAAGATCGCCTTTAGCCAGAAGGAAAGAGAATTTGTCAAGTGTCAAAGAAATTCGCCCGATGAAGACATCCAGGCAAGGATTTTGCCTATAAAAATTCGACTGAGCGAGGAAATATTTGACTTTGGCAGAACAAAATAGGCTCAGTGCAAAGGAAAATTTCACCTCGGCAAAGAAAAATAAGGATCTGGCAAGAAAATTTTTGACGGAATGGCTTAAGATTTGACTTGGCTAGATGAAATTAAGGATAAAATTGGAAAATACACTCTCAGCCAAGAAAAATTAAGGAAAAATTGAAATAGCCATGGGTCCAAAATGAACGGGTTGGAATTAATTAAAATATTTTTAATATTTTAATAATTTTTATTTCAACTGCTTGGAAATTTAAAAATGCCTTGGACAAAATCGAATTCGCCAGACGATGTTTTGGAGGAAAATAATTTGTGTCAGCCAGAGATAAAGTCCGATGGGCAAAATTAAATTCACCATGGCTTCAGGAGAGAGAGTGGTAAAAAATTTAGGAGAGAGAAAATTTGAATTTGTTTATTTTATTTCTTGCAGGTGGATGGCGACACGAGGCGAATCTTCAAAGAAGAAGCAATGGCGTGGAATGATGGCAGGTCTGCTTCAGGCCAAATGGAGTGAGGGAAAAAGGATGGGACAAGCATGAGAAAGTCCAACCTTGCCTAAGCACAGCATGTCCAAACCTTTTGTAAGGCATGTTCAAGGCAAAATAAAGTCCGACCTGGATAAGAAAATGTCTTGAGCATCATGAAGTCCGACTTTGCTTGGAGAAAGTATGTCCAGACATCCATAAGATCCGCTAAGTACAATGGCAAACATGATGCAAAGTCCGACCTAGACCAAGAAAAGAAATGGCAAAGTGTTGAGAAAGTTCGCCCCAGCGTAAGAGAAAAGATGGCAAGCACTAGATAAAGTTCGACCTCTCCCTAGAGACGTTTGTCTTAAGTGGCTTGGAGTCCGACTTAGGCCAAGAGAGAAAACGTCCAAGCTCATGTGAAGTCCGCCCAAGGAGAGGATGAGAAGAATTCACTAAGTGTTGGACGGAAAACAGGAAGGATGAAGAGGAAAATAAAGAGGAAGTGAATAAAAATCTTGTCCAAGGATGGAATTTGTCCTACATAGCACAAGCCAAATTCAAAATTGAAGAAAAATCCATAGGCAAAGTTCATCCAATATCTGGGCTAAATGTTGAATAGTCCGTGTGAAGGTGGTACAAAATGAACTTGAATAGCCAAAATTTGGCTAAGTATGGGAAATACTTCACAGAGAAAGTTCCAATTTCCTCCATCATGGCGAAAGCACAGGGGCATTTCTTCTCCAAATTCAAGACACTTGAATGGATATCCAGACGTCTTGGAAGGATTTCATCTACAATCCCAGACCTATTGAAGCAATCCGGACAACTTCTTGAGGGATTTGATCTCCTGAAGAATTAAAGACAAGCTTCCAATCAGAATCAGATGGTGACAAGGAGAGTGTTCCAAACATATCTCCATACTTAGACAATTTCTCGACACAAATTGGAGAATTCAGAGAGGAGATCCCAAGGAATAGCATCAACCCAGTTCAAGCAGGAGGAAGTTCAAAGCAGCCAACTTCAAGTCCAGACACCTACTCAAAGGGGAGACTTCCAGACCTCAAAGATTCCAATATAGGCAAGAAGAAGAAATCAAAGTCTCAAAAGGAATCCAAGATCAAAGCTAGGAAGGAACAAGCACAACGGACAGAGTCATCGGCAGGGAAAATATTCTAAGGCAAGCACGTGGAAGAAAAACGAAGCAACCAGGGAAGGCATCCAACACGCTGAGGTGGCGCCTCGTCATCTTCCAACCAATCAAATTGTTCCAAATCAACATGCGACAACTTTCTATTTTATTGTTGATTTATATTTAGCAAACAGGACAAGTGTCCTCGAATGTAATTTTCTCATTGGTCGAAAGTGACAAACCCTAATTAGGGTTTTATTTTGTAATCTCGGCCGTTGATTTGAAATCAATCTTGGCCATTGAATTGTAATTGGGGAACCTATAAATTGAGCTCGCCCCCTCATTTGTGATGTGTGGAGACAGATTATGTATATTGTCGCATTGAGACTATTTTGAATGATAAAAGCTCTTGAGCATGATTTGCCTTGAATAACTTCTTATTGTTGAATAGTAAGCGAGGTTACATATTGCCTTCCACCATAGATTAGAGTTAAAATTAGATTAGGTAGAATTTGCTTTGAAAAGTTGTTAATTGAATGAGAGATTGATCGTATTGACTCAATGGTGAAGTGTAGCTCATACTTTTTTTGAATGGATGATTTGCATTCGATTTGTAAAGTTAGCCTGAGCTCTTAAACGTGGAAGCTTAACTTCAACCTCATTCGAGGTTTGAAAATTATTCTCACAAACCCCTTGAAGATTGCACCCATTTTGCGTATGTTGTCCTGCAGGAGGCGAAACAAAGTGTGGTTTATTTCTCTTCACTGAGTCCGTACTGTCTCTTGAGTTCTTAGGCGTAGACTAGATTCCCTAAACCCTATTCCTTTTGCCATTTTTTTTGAGATCCATTGAAAGTCCTAATTGAGAACCGTTAAAGATAAATTTCCTAAGTCCCGAACTTGTGAAGATTGTTCTCGCGTAAGTCCCCTTGTTTATTACCAGCATATCACAACGACCATTGAGCTTATCCACACGTCGAGACCCGACTAAAGAAACCTTGGAATCGCCATATGATTTTCTCGCAATCTTAGCATATGCGGTGGTTTTTCAAGAGAGGATAGAGTGTCTTTGGACATTTTTATTCTGTGTGTTCGGTGGATGATAAAACGTACACCAACAAGCCCCTTCTCTTCACCTAGATTCCGGCATCCCGCTTCATTTGAGTGATGTCTTGTTCGTACTAGGTATCAAGAGGAACCTTGTATCAATATTGGCTTTGGAGGACAAAGGATATCAAGTTGCATTTTCTAAGGGAAAAGTACTTGCTTGGCCGAAGAACTCTAGCATCAAGACAGCCCGAGTGATTGGTGTCGGAAAGAGAGTCTATATAGACTTTCCATTCATCCAATTCAAGCTTTGCTACATGATTCCACCAGTTCAAGTGAGCTTTGGCATAGGAGGCTTGCTCACCTTAACTTCAGAGCTCTTCCATCCATGGAGAAGATGGTTACTGGCCTTCTGAAACTTAGTCAGGAGCATGATAGTACATGTAAAGGATGTGCATTGGGTAAGAATACTGAGGGTCCTTTTCATAGTTGTGAAAGTAGATCAAAATGTATTCTAGATCTTGTTCATTTTGATTTATGTGGTCCAATGTCTATTGCATCCTTAAGTGGTTTTTGGTATTATGTAATTTTGATTGATGACTACTCTAGAAAGACTTGGATTTATTTCTTGAAGTCTAAGGAATCTGAAGAAGTACTTGAGAAATTCAAAGAATTTAAGGCTCAAGTAGAGAATTTGTCTGGAAAGAGAATCAAAGTATTGAGATCTGATAATGGAGGAGAATACATCTCTGGAGGTTTTCGTAACTTTTGTATCGAGGGAGGGATTAAGAGGGAGTTTTGTGTTCCTTACAATCCACAACAAAATAGAGTTGCAGAAAGGAAGAATAGATCCATAGTTGAGGCAGCTAAAGCTATGATCCATGATCAAGACTTGCAAACCTTCCTTTGGGCAGAAGCATCTAGAACTGTAGTGTATGTTCAAAATCAGAGCCCTCATCATATTTTGGAGAATATGACTCCTGAAGAAGCCTTCATAGGTGTGAAGCCTGAGGTTAGTCACTTGAGAATCTTTGGTTGTTCTGTTTATATTCATGTGCCTAAAGATAAGAGAACAAAGTTAGAACCATCTGGCAAGAAAGGAATATTTGTGGGTTACATTGAATCCTCAAAATCCTACAGGGTTTACATTCCAAGACAGAAATAGATAGAGATTAGCAAAATGTCACCTTTGAAGAAGATGTTGCATTCAAAAGATCTAAAGGTTCATACATGGAGATAGATAATGAAGATTAGGAGACTCCTCAGGACATGGACGTTGATCATACTCCTAAGATTCAGAGGGAGTCTACTAAACTAGAAGAGGATATTGATCTAGTTGAGCCTTTGGAACCAACTGATGGGCCAAGAGATATTGTCATAGGACGAAAGAGACCTCTATCGGCTAGGCAAACAATGCAGGAGGCGGAAAAGTTTGCAGCTCCTAGAGGCACATTCAGAGAAAGCAAAAAACCACAGAAGTTTCCAAGCTATGTAGCATTAATGAGTCATATCATTGAATCTGAAACCTTCCAGTGTTGAGGAAGCATCAGGTCAGCAATAATGGAGAGATGCTATGGCTAAAGAATATCAATCTATTATCAAGAATGATGTTTGGGATATTGTACCGAGACTTGAAGGGAAATCAGTTGTATCTTCTAAATGGCTTTTCAAGATCAAGCATGCGGCTGATGGAAGCATTGAGAAGTACAAAGCTAGATTTTTGGCCAAAGGTTTATCTCAGAAAGAGGGAATAAACTATGAAGAAACTTTTGCTCCGGTTGCTCGTTATACATCCATCAGGACTATTATTGCCATTGCAGCCACAAAGGGATGGAAGCTACATCAGATGGACGTGAAGACTACATTCCTTAATGGCGTAATTGAAGAAGAAGTATACATTGAGCAACCTAATGGCTTTGTGATTCATGGGAAGGAGTCTCATGTTTGTAAATTGAAGAAGGCTTTGTATGGCCTTAAGTAGGCTCCTCGTGCTTGGTATGAGAGGATTGATCAATACTTGATGAGCTTGGGCTTCTCCAAGAATGATGTTGATTCAAATCTTTACTTCAAGGTAGTTGATGGTGAGGCCTTAATCTTGGTTCTTTATGTTGATGATCTATTTCTTACTGGAGTAGAATAGCTCATTATCAAATGCAAGGAGTTAGCTTCTGAATTTGAGATGAAGGATTTAGGCTTTATGCATCACTTTCTAGGATTGGAAGTATGGCAGAGACCCAATGAGATCATTCTGAGTCAAGGGAAATATACTATAGATATCTTGAAGAGATTTGGAATGATGGATTGCAAATCTATGTCTACACCAATGGAAACTAATTTGAAGAAGTCAAGTGAGTCTGTAGCTAGTTCAGATCTGGTAGATCCTACTATGTACAGGAAGTTGATTGGATCGTTGATGTATCTAGTCAATAGTAGACCAGCTATTTTCTATGCAGTGAGTGCACTTAGTCAGTTCATATGTGAACCAAGGAAAATTCATCTAGTTGTAGCTAAGCATATCTTGAGATACTTGCGTGGCACAGTTGGATATGGATTGAAATATACTTCCAGTGTAGACCTAAAGCTGCAAGGATATTCTGATTCCGATTGGGCCGGAAGTGTAGCTGATCGAAATAGCACCTCTGGATGTTGCTTTAGCATGGGGTCTTTGATGATTTCTTGGTGTAGAAGGAAGCAATCTTCAGTGGCATTAAGCACTGCAAAGGTCGAGTATATTGCAGCATGTGTAGCAGCTCGAGAAGCAGTTTGGCTTCGAAAGCTCCTTGCAGGATTGTTTGGCCAATCATTGGAGCTAACTGTTATTCATTGTGATAATCAAAGCTATGTGAAGCTATCTGTCAATCCAGTGTTTCATGACAAAACAAAACATGTTGAGATCAAATACCACTACATCAAAGATATGGTATTGAGGAAAGCTATTCAGTTGAGATATATTTGCACTGATGATCAAACGGCTGATATTCTCACCAAGCCTCTCTTCAAAGTGAAGTTTGTGCACTTTCAAGACAAGCTTGGAGTTGTGGACAATGAAGCCCTTGCTGAGAGGGAGACTTAGCATCAATGATCTTTTGTGATTTTCTATAATGCATCTTTCTCTGTGACGGAGAAATTTGAGGTGAAAGCCCTTGTTAATGCATCTTTCTCTGTGATAGAGAAATTTGAGGTGAAATCCCTTGTTCCACCCTTTGGGAGTAGCCATGGTGGATGTCATGTTGAGAGACTCCATGACAACATCACATTGAGAGAATCTGTGATGATTCCCTTGTACTTGTGCTTATCCACCCTCTATGAGTAGCCATGGTGGACGTCATGTTGAGAAACTCCATGATGACATCATGTTGAGTGACTCTGTGATGGGAACTTGTACACATGTTCCTTTCCACACATGGAAGTAGCCATGGTGGACATCACGTTGAGTGACTCCGTGATGAGCTCTTTTCCACAAATGGGTGTAGCCATTGTGGATGTCATGTTGAGAGACTCCATGACTTGGATATCTGGAAGTATTCCTCCCTAGCTAAGAGGGAGTGTTGATGTTGTAGCCGCGGGCCTCATACTTCTAGCGGTGATTTAATTAGCAAGCAATAAATTAAATATAGCCAATGGCTATTTATTTATTGGTGTCAACTTATGAAGGGTCACTTCTATTCATTTGTAATTATTATTTTTTTATCAAAAGAAGTTGACATAAAGTGTATGTTCGCCACCTTTCAAGACACATTGTTTTGATAAGAGGCCAACTTATCTTGGAGAAAGAATCACACCTTTCCATGGAGAGGCTGACCTCTTGTGTAGAGATGCATCTCTTGGGAGAAGTCATTCTTATGTTGTATATATAGGCGCTGCTTTCTCCCTCATTTATTCATATTCATATTCATCCTTGTTCAAGTTCACATAAGCAAGAAGTTGAGTTTCATCTACAGAAAATCGATCCAAGAAGAAGTTCGATACTCTTTGAGTGTGGTGTCATTATTATCAATACAGATCGGCCTTGTGTTGGGCCTCATTGTAAAGCGAATTTCTGTTCATTATTCAATATATAAGTGATATATTGTTGCTGGGTTTTTCTCCCTCAAGTTGGAGGGTTTTCCCAGGGTATATGCTGTGTCAAATTGTGTGAAATTGTTCTTTATCTGCTTATTTAATTTCTGATCCTAAATCTAACACTATTGACTATAGATCGTTGAACAAAATCATTGTGAATAAGTGCTATCCCATTCAAGGATTGAAGAATTTCTAGAGTATCCCTGTGGTGTGAAGTTCTTCACTAGGATAGGTCTGAAATTCTTGTTAAACTCTCAAATGTTTGGAAGACAACCTTCAAAGCTAAAGAATGCTTGTTTAAATGGTTTGTTATATCCTTTAACTTGAACAATTCCCCCTTGATATGCATGTGGCTGATGAATGTAAACCTTTGGCCGTTCTCTAATTCATTAATTGTTTATTTTGATGACATTCTCATCTTCAATAAAACACAGGAAAAACATTCACATCACCTTCAATAAGTTCTCAACACTTTGCAAAAAACATAAATTGTTTGTAAATTTGGAGAAATGTTATTTTTTCCATGGAGATACAATACCTTGGCTAAATTGTTGACACACATGAGGTACATGTGGATCTACCCAAGCCTCATGTCAACCAAGAATGGCCTATACCAAAGACCCTAATTGAACTTTACAATTTCTAGGGGCTGAAATTTTTCTTTAAGAATATTGTTCGTGTTTCTCACACATCACTTGGTCTTTGGACCAAGTTATTAAAGTTAGTGCAAGGGAAAATTCAAATGAGCAACTACACAATAGGCATTATAAGAATTCAAATGTAGGTGTTGTTTTGCATAAGTGTTTGAACTACCCAACTTTCAACAACCATTTGATATAAATTCTAATGCATCTATACATGCACTTAGAGCAATCATCATTCAAATGCTCATCTTCTTGCTTGTCACATTAAAAAATTCACTACCATGGTTAGAAAATATCCCCCATTTGGCCAATATCTAATGCCATTTCCTAGCTGTATGAGCACTTAATTGTGGTAAAGGATACCATCATCTACATTGATCACAAATAATTGCAAAGCTAAAAATCACAAAGCAAGTTGAACAAAGAGTTCCATCATGAGTGGCTTTTGTATCTTAAACAACTACATATGAACAAGCATTATTTGCTTGATTTTGGCATCGTAATTATCAACATTAACTCTAGGCATAAGTGGATTGTGGGGACCACATATGTAATGCCCCCTTCTCAAAGGTAATCTAATTATGGACAATTAGCCTATTTTTCGAGTTTTCCTGTAGGCTAATTGGTAAGGGAGAACTCCAATGTTCTTGGAGAGCACAAGTTCAACTTATCAAAGTTTTTATTCATGGAAATGAGCTCAGTTGGTGATTTGGATCCTTTTGATGCTTTTGGAATTGATTTTTGACCTTTTGGGAGCTCTCCAAACGTCTTGGAGGAGCAGGCTATTTTTGGTATGTCACCTAGTTGCCTCTAATCATTGTCCAAGTCTTTAGTATCATATTAGTCTGGTGGAAATTTTATTTCTATGACGTTTTGGTGCTTTTCACAACTCAGGTAAATTAATTTAATTATGAATCAATTTGTGTTTCTGGCTTTGATTGTGTTTGTGTTTTTGTCATCAACGTTTCAGATCACACTTCTCTCTTCCTTGTGCTCTCTCATCCTGATGATGGATCATGAAGTGTGATCCGAAACATTGATGACAAAAACACAAACACAATCAAAGCCAGAAACACAAATTGATTCATGATTATGGATTGTAGAAACTTGATATCTGTAATTTAATTATTTCACTTAAGTTGTCTAATGTTGAATGTAAAGACACCCCCTGAATTTTTTTTGGAAATTTTCTAGCCAAAGTGATTCACAACAAATTCCAATAAATGATAATGCCAATAACATTTAATACAGTCATAGCTTGAAATGGTTTGCAAATGAACAACAGGCTGTCATAACTATTGATGAGATGGAATATAGTTTGGAAAATTATTATTCATGCTTCATTGAATGATCATACTTGTCTTAGGAGTCTTAATACATAAATAAAATCAAGTGTAGACATGACAAACAAGTACTTTAATACAGAAAGACAGAGTCATGAGCTGCTGTAGCAGATTACAGAGCTTTTTGGGCTTTTGCTTTATCCAACTCCTTCATACGCGACATTAGAGGTGTCTACACTCTTCCAACCAGGTATGAGGACACTCAATACCACCCAGATCTGATGAGAATCCTAGGAAACTCTGTTAGAGGTCTCAATACAGAGTTATCAGAGGGTTGCAGACTTGCTGTAGCTTGTTAAAGGGTACTTTTGTTCATAGCAACACCAAACTTCGTCACACCTAGCATAGAAGACTTGCTTACATCCATGGCATGCTAAAGGAGAGCATAAATATCACCCAGCTCAAGGAATAAGCTCAAAATATTGCTGTTAAGGAGTGAAAATTGCAAACTGTGCAACACCATGCTGGCTGGACGTGATGACAGTCAACCATTGATTAACAAATACCTATGGACTGACTTCCCACAAGTCAAGAGCACCTTATATTAGTTTATACTGTTTTAAAAACCTCCAATGAACCCTTTAACCTTCCTAAACTCCAAAAAACATCAGATTTGCAGACCTGTCAATGATTTTCAGACCTCACCAAGAATGGCACTAGCTCCCAGCAAGGGTGATTTTTCTTAAAAAATTCATATTTAATTTCTCTGCCTTCCAAAATGAAATTAAATTGCTGCTGAGTGTTCTATAGACTTAAATGTTGCATATCCATTAGTTTTCGGTTGCTAGAACACTCCAAAACAACTATGCATGGTTCCAAAATAACCCAGATTTCACTTGCACAGCCTGCAACTAGGGAAACCAGCTTGAAAAATCAATACAGCCACCAAACCCAATCAAACACTGAATATTGAGGTGTCTGGACCTGAAGATTGCCAAGATCAAATACTCATAACGAAATAGTGCATCCTTCAAACAAGGCAATCAGAATATATGGGTATGGTTGCTCATGGAAGGGTACAGCCAAGCATGAAATAGAGTTTGCAAATCATATTCTAACACACCAAAAATCACTGAAAAATTAATGTTAACCACACCAAAATATGCACCTCAAAATACCTCATATTTTCATTTTTTTGAAACCCTAGAAACCAAAAACTCCATGAAATACCAAGGTGATTTATGTGTGAAATCACTCTACCAACTAGGGAGGATCTTTCACCACCAAAACTAGTGATTTGATGAGGGTTTTCGTCCTCGATCAATCCTTGGAAGAACTTCTCTGTTCACTCCAGCAGCATACTGTTATGTGTGCGAACTTGAATAATCCAAATGAGAGCCCCATAGCTCCTTCCATATCTTTTTAGCTGCTTTTTTGAAAAAAAAAATTCTTTTTCAAACAAAAAACGTTTTTTTGCTTTTTTGTTGCTTTTTCAAAAAAACTCTTTTTGCTTTTTCCTAAAAAAGTGGTTTTTTAAAAAATAACTTTAAGTCCCCTTTTCCCGTAGGCATCCAACGTGGGGAAATAACCTTTTCACTTTATAATATTTAACACTAAAGTAATATTAAAACATTACTTAATAACTTTGTTACCGAGTTCTTCTATTTTGCCCCCCGTACCCACATGGGTACGGTTCTGGTCCTGTTCTTTGTTTGTCCTTCTCTGGTTTCTCCCAGGGTCCTTCTCGGGCACCCTAGGTTCACTAAAAAAAATACAAAAAAAAGTAATTTTTTAAAACATTTTTTATGTAAGTTAACAAGAAACAAGTAGGTAATTGGAGCAATAACAAGAAATGCCAGCTTTTTGGAGACATTGGGTATGGTTTACTATAAAATGTATATGCATATGTATGTATTTATGTATGTATTTAGTGTATATATATGTATATGTATGTATTTATGTATGTTTATATACATACATGATACATACATACATACATGCATACATACATACATATATATAATCCCATACCTGTACCCAAGGAAAAAAAATTGTAGTATTGTCGTACCTGTACCCGTTCTCGTATCTGTACCTGAACCCGAACCGGTAACTTAGCTTTATAACTTTAGTGTAAATATTAAAAGAATTTCAACCGTCTTATAGAAAGCACCAACGAGACATCTGAAATGGAAAATTGATCACACCAAGAAGCTACTGATGATGAGGGAAGATGCCAAATGCTAAAATGGGCACTTACTAAAAATAGCCATGTTCTCCAAGAAATGTGGAGAACAACCTAGGTGGCCAAAATTGCAACAAAGAACACCACCATCCCGAGTACCAACAAAATGCCAACACACCACTGGATGCTGAGAAATCCTGCTATTGAGCTCTCCAAGAACCTTGAAGTCCCCTAACCGCTGCCAGTTAGCCTATGAGAACTCAAGAATAGGCTATCGCAAAAGTTGACTAGGCTTGAGAAGGGGACATTACAGTCTGACCTCCCCAAAATTGCTTGTCCCCAAGCAATGCCAACTCATAAACTAGTTGACCCTGGATAAAACTCAATGTGATTCCAGAATCCCAAATAAGTCTAGAAGGTTTGTAGCTCCATCTACTTGGAGCACTATATTGTTGGGTACCTGCACAAGTGACCTCCTGAAATTCCCTTGTAAGAAGAGCAACCAAACATTGCATGATC
Organism: Sequoia sempervirens; assembly: GCA_007258455.2. Classification (NCBI taxonomy): domain Eukaryota; kingdom Viridiplantae; phylum Streptophyta; class Pinopsida; order Cupressales; family Cupressaceae; genus Sequoia; species Sequoia sempervirens. The sequence continues at coordinate 58,650 of VDFB02375567.1, read as the reverse complement.
CCGGTCAATTCCTTAGAAAATGGGTCTCCATAATCACAAATTCATGACACCATGGGAGTAAAAATGAGAAAGTTCATTTTAACTTCCTCACTGTTAGTTTCCTGCACTTCAACATAATGGCTGCAATTGTAAAGAAGCCTGCTGTCCCAACCAAAAATGTAGGCTGATAATAAGAAATAACAATTGCTTGGTGCCTGAACAACCATCCCACACTAAACCTAGTTAGCAAAACTTGTCATTCCCTTCTTCCGAGGCAAAAAACTAACCTTATTAAGAGGCTGAATGGTCTGAAAATACTTAGGTATGCAGTTGTTCAAGTTTGATCATCCAAAAAGAAGAACAACTGCTGCAACATTGAAAAACCTTGGCCAAAATGAAATTTTTGATCATTCCCTTGACTGAAAATGCCTTCTCAAGAGTCACCAACTCAGTAGTGTACCGAATTTCGCACAAAATCTCTCTCCAATCCACTTGTATGATCACAAATGACTCATATAATGACTGTAACAATAGGTAACAGCAGCATTCCATTCACCTTTTTGATTTGTAACCTTCCATGGTATGTCTCTCCCATCATCTTTAATTCCTCACAACCCATGCATACGATCTTGGGTATGGATACTCAAACCCGAAATGTTTCCACCACGCTGATGCCCATCAATTTCAAAGTCACAATAGTATTCCTCCCCTAGTGGTGAATCCACAAAGTCATTTATCCCACCATATTGATCCCATCCAACATAATCCATCATAGGGAACAATCTATCATTAGGAACCTATTCTTCCCCTAAATCATCATCATGAATCTTAAAAATAGGGTTATGAAATGACAACTCTATATCCATATCAAATAGGGGATTAATTAGAATATGAAAATCATTGTTACCTCCTTGTTGTGACTTCATTTTTGACCAATGATCAAATACTCCCTGCATCATTTTGCATGTAGCTATATAGGATCCCTTCTTTGTCATTCTTCTTAACTCTACCATTCTTCCCTCACTCTGAAATTTCAGCTCCATAGGTTTTAAGTTCAAGGTGATCTCACCAAGAGAATGAAGCCACTGCATACTGAGAACAATATCCATTCCCCTTGTATTCACAACATAAAAATCATCATTAACTTCGTAATGGTTCAATAGGAGCCTCAATTGTGGGATCTTCTTCATGCAAGACTTAGTGTGACCATTAGCAACCATGACTCTGAAACCTCCAATTTTTTTAGTTTTGAGCCCAAATTGTGCTACGATGTCCTCATCAATGAAATTATGAGTAGCTCATGTGTCAATAAGGGCAACTATTTTCTTCCCTTTCAAGGTACCTCTAACCTTGAATGGATCATTTCTTTTAAGACTAGAGAGCCTCACAAGTATGCCTCCATCTTCCTTCTCTTCCCTAGACTCTTATGTTGTTTCCTCTTCTTCACTTTCCTTTGTTTCAGCTTGCTGATCTGAATTTTCTTATTCAGATCTATTAGCTGAATATGCCTCCAATTGACGATTCTTCCCCCTTTCCATACACCTATATCCTAGGGCCCATAGTTCTTTGCATGTGAAACATAGATTATTCTTCCTTAGCTCCCTTCTAAAGTCCTTTTCCACCTTTCTTGAGGGGGTTTTATTGGGATGAATGTTTTCCTTGTTATCACTCTTCTTGTCCCTATCATGTTGAAAGGATTTTGATGAAATTTTGTTTCTAGGGGTAGCCAACTCCATGCTTCTTGCCTTCTTCATTGCCTCCTATAATGAAGGTGGGTCAAATGCCTTAACCCATCCTCTAATGGGCTCATTAGTCCTTCACTAAAAATGATCTATTTAATATTAGGAACCATAACAGATAACCTCTGAAACTCTAAAATGTAGGCATCCATAGTACCATGTTGCCTCAACTATGCTAACTCTCTAAAATGTAACTTTGGGTCCTTTTTGTCAAATCCCTCAATGAGTTTGTTAGTGAACTCATCGTATGTGGTGATCAGGTTGTGGCCTAGTATAACTAGACAGTGGTACCTACCATGTCCCCAAAATTGGACACCAAGGTAACAAAAAACATATTTAAAAATACTAGTGATTTGATACCATTATAATTATAATTGTCAGAAGACAATATTATAATTATAATTATAATTATTATACTATAAATATCGTAATCCCCAAGATCGTGACATTTAATAACAAAAAAAAAAAAGCATACTTAAAAGCTATTAACCATTGAGTATTGTCATAATTATAATTGAAGACAATAGCTTAATTATAAAAATTATAAACAAATGTTAACAATTTAAATAATAAAATAAAAATATATATATTTAAATATAGAACAATCTAAGCAATTCATAGATAGAATATTAAACACAAACTAATATTATAAAGTATGAAATATAAAATTGAAAATATTCATAAGGGCGACTACATAATCGCAATATCCTTTATTTCGTTGAAGCCATTGAACCTGTCGCATTTTTGGAGATTTGATACATGAAGGCACTCAGGCAATCGTCACGGTGAAGCAAGGGATACTCTTATTGTCTTATTTGAAGTCAAAATATGACATTGCTGAATTGTCCACGATGACCTTGGATATGCGGGAACAGGTTAAGCCGAACAAAGAGAGTATCGACATACTGGAGACGTCTCAGCCTAGGCAACGATTCTAATCAACATCGAAGGATGTAGGGAGAGGGCCCAGAGTCGCGCAGGGTCCAATAGTCGCACTCCATCGTGATGATAATACCAGCCTTACCACATATTTATACTATATATTGTAAATAAAAGTCCAAATGTAAATAAAAACCAAATGTTGATAAAAATGGACCCATACTTGAACACATGAGAACCTCTAAATGTTATATAAAAAAACATAAATACATTCATGAAGAAGTGAAATAAGTATTTTTTGTTTCAAATAAAATATCATAACTCTCCACTATAAGTATATCATTTAAAAAATAAAATGCTCATTTAATAAAATAAAACACTCGTTTAAAACAAGTATTGTTATCATAGTGAAAAAATATTGTTCTTATGTGTACAACAATTGGGGTAGCAATGTACAAGCATTGGATAATTTTATATTAATAGTTTGTCCTATCACAAATATAAAAGGTGAGCACAATAAATAACATGTATTTTCCCATTAAATGTGAAGGATTTTCAAAAAGTTTTAGTGTTCAACTATTGGTCCATTTTTGTTCAATATAAGTTGTATTTTAAATAATTATGTGTTGTTTTTATAACAACAAATAATTTTTTGTGTTCAACTATTAGTCCATATGTGTTGAATATAAAAGGTAGAGATATCAAAGATTTATGGTTATCAATAAGTATTTGGTCCACTTAGGTTGTATATTAATTTTAATTTAAATAAAAATATGATATTCTACAAGCAACAAATGATATTTTTTTGTTCAACTATTGGGGGTTCCATGATTAAGTTTTGGTTGAACGTTTAAAAAGTCAAATTTTAGACACTTCTCAAAAGATCTGCCGATTTGGTGAGTTGCATGATGAGTCATGCCTCCAAACCTTAGTTATAGATAAATAAGAGACCAGTCTACATTTCAAAAAAAAAATGAAGGTTCTACGATAGTCCAGTCAATTGCTACATGCTGAGAAAGTTAGCCTGCACGACTACTGGGCCCTCTCCCCTAGGTGTGGGAATTCACCCAGAATTATTGGTGTGTTTCTAAACTAAATAATGGAGCCTATTCACTTAGCGGACCCAAGTTTTCTGAAACTTAATAAACATATAGCGTTTGATTGTCCAATGTAAAATTAAGTTAATAAAACATTGATAATCCATTAGACATGTAAGGGGAAACAATATTACTAATAGATGTGTCTTTTGACAAACACTTACCATAAAGAAACATGTCTGAAATCCCATCATGGGTATAAAGAGGGAGTAAAGTCAGGAACCAAAGATCAGGGAAGAAGTTGGTAGGCGCATACTCTTGTAATAGACTGGGCCTTTAAATCTGTGAACCAGAAGACTAAGAAGCAAACATTAAGTCAAATACATAAGGGAGGCCTTGCAATGAGTTCAGGTGATATCACTCACTTAGTAATTAATGTTTAGCATTCCAAAATATCAGAAGTAGACAAATGTCCATATGATAGATGTCTGAATATACTGGCCATTAGTACTGATACCCTGTGATTTCTTTAACAATTATAATGAACTATTTCTATGCACTTACCTTCTACACTATGACTAACCTTGGATTGTCTCGAACCAAATAGTCTGAACTCTAGTATGCATTGCCTCATTGACAAACAACATAGGGGAAGAATATGATTGTTGCACCTTTGAATTATTACTTTTGGTTCCTATAATTATAGATGCCTTGTCTTCTTAGCATGTACATGTTCAGGATGCTATTTACATCTCAATAGAAAGAGATATTGATAGGATTTTCAATATTATAGATATATGCTTGTTCCTCCATTCATTCAGAATCAAATATATAATCTAGATGTTATTTATTAATTACTTGATTGTCATGATTATAGCTGTTCTAGATTTGATATGGACTTAAGAATTAATAATAAGTGCAAATATATCTGAATGTTTAAAGATTGTCTTCTTTGTGTTTGTAAGCTTATTGGAAGGAAGGTTGTGAGGGAAGTGGTGCCTAAAAACCCTACTTAAGTTTTCCCCCGAAACCCAAGGTAGGGACGGGCCCTGGAGGGGTGGAAATTCCACTCATAGTCCGCCCAATCTCAAGGCATGGGTGGGCCTTGGAGGGGTGGGGGTCCCACTCAAGATCCGTCACGACCATGGAGGGGTGGTAGGTCCGGGCCACTTATCCGCTCCCCCAACTATCCCCAATAAGTCAAGTGTCTTCCGAGGTGATGACATGGGTAGAGAAAGCAGGTACAAGTGTTTCCACTAAGCACGCCACTCTGAGTGTGGAATTGTCTTAGTTTGGACGTTCAGCTCGGGGCCAAGGGGTGGGTTGTCCTGATAGGATGCTTGTGCCCTTGGGCTTAGATGGATAGCTTCGGGTGGATCTATCCATGCCATTCCTCATCTGTCTTCATTATTGTTTTGTGATTATGTTTATATATTTTGGGTATCTAGATATTAATGCTAACAGATATGTTGTTAATATGATGAATACAGATTCCCATCCAGAGTTAGCATTAGGAGAACATTCATTTGGAAAAGGAGAAAACCCTAAACCCAATCAAGAAGCAAATTCTAGGGCAAGGCCGGGTAAGGGACATTACAGTACCATCACTGATGTGCAATCCCATCCAAATGCAATGTGGAAAACTTAATTGCCTCATCCTCTACCACAAGCCTAAGAGCCAAGTAATTATCCAACTTCTAAACCCATGCCCTGGTTGTGCATTTGTCGCTCCATCAAAGTGAGCTAATATGACCTTACTGTTGTGACCTTTTTCACACATCACCCCATTGCAAATGGGGACCCCCTAATTTTTGCTTCGTTCTGAACTTTTGGCTTGATTTTGTTGTTTTCCCGTTGTCTCTCTTTTCTGTTGTCTGCCTTCCGGGGGATGTGTCCGCCATTGAATTTAAACATGAATTTGGCCAAGTCGGTAAAATTAGGGTTTGTACTTTTTTGGTCAATCCAAGATCAACCGAGGTGAATAAATTTAAAACAGAGACTAACGTTGTTGTCAGTGTACTTCCAGCAGGCTTCCACTGAAGTTTCATCAGATTCCGGCTACTTACTATTTTTAGTAAGTGTGAAATTTGGAGCATTTTCTCGACACTTCGGAGTTTTAACAGTCACACTGCATTCAGGACACATGAAGTTGCTCGTGTGCAAAATTTGAGCTGAAACAAACAACTTACTATTTTTAGCAGTTCAGCTTCCGGAGCAGATTCCAGGGCTTAGATGCAGAATTTTTCAACGCATGTCTGAAGATTCCTTCTGGGTTTTCAAAGACCTTCGCGATGGTATAACATGCAAAGTGAGATGATAACTTTCAGAGTTCAGTCTTTTGAGGCTATTTTTAGGGTTTGCATGTCAAGGTTTCCTTTGCATGTCTGAATATTCCTTGTGGGTTTTTCGAGAGCTTCGCGATGATGTGACATGCAAACAGAGATGGTCACTCGTTTAGCAACTTACTATTTTTAGCATATACATCCCGGCAGCTGCCTCCCAGCACTTTAGAATCACGAGTTGATCGCAATGCAACAGAAACGAGAACAAACGAAGGACGTTTGATATGCATGCAAGATGAATTAGGGTTTCCAGCTTCGAGACCCAAAAAGAGGGGTAAAAGGTCAGAATTTTCGAAAACCGGTGTATACCACCGTGATCAGCGTCTTCCAAGCTATCTACTGATAAAATTTGAGGGCAAACGGAGCACTTACTATTTATAGTAAGTCATTTTGGAAACTGGCTAAAAATAGCAAATCAGCTGTAGGCGCCGATGTCAGCAGGTAGGTCACGTGGTGAGGAGTGCATCATTCGAATTTCAAGTCAATTGGAGTTGTGGAGGTATCAGAAGTAGGCAGTTACTATAAATAGAAAACCACCTTCAGAAATGGGCTAAAAATAGCAGGCCAACCTAAAATAGTAGTGTCAACAGGTTGATGAAGTTGTGAGGATCCAGTGTTCAAAATTTCAAGGCAATCTGAGCTTTTGAAGTGTGAAAATCAAGGGACTTACTATTTATAGTAAGGCATGGAGGAACTGGCAAAGACGAAGAAAAAGTGACTAAGTCTGGAACTTCATCCTGCACCACCATGATCACCACACTTCAGGCAATCGACACGCAAAATTTGAAGGCATTATGAGCAATTGCTATTTTTAGTAAGTTGCTAAAATAGCAGGTACAGACAAATATCAGGCATCAGTAGCACAAACACATCCCGAGGTTCAGAACAAAGCAAAATCCAGCCTTTTTGGAGCTTGAAATTAGCTTTAAGTGCAAAGTTGACAAACTTTCTAAAAATAGCAAATTAGGGTTAGCATGATCGAGTTGCCCTAAATCAGGCAAAGAGCATAAAATTCACTGAAATTGATAAATTTTCAAGTCCAGCCAGTGAAGAACGCCTTTAAAAGCTGAAGGTTGGTGGAAATTCTCTAAGCACTTGAAATTTGAAGTTCACAGGCCAAATGCACCTTGAGAAGCTGAAGATGAGGCAGGAAATTTAGTGAAGGCATTGAAAATGGAAGCTTGCCTAGGGAAATGCGCCCAAGGTCAGAGAAGGAAGATGAAGTTTGACTAAGTACTTAAAATTTGAAGCTCCTACTCTCCTAGGCGCCTTGACTACTTAGGTTTGATGGAAAATTCTTCTAAGTGTTTGAAATTGGAAGTTGGCATGGTGAAATGCGCCCTTGAGGTTCAAGATTGCTAAAATTATTCTAAGGCATCCAAAACTTGAAGCTAGCTAGACACTCCATTTGCGCCTTGACTTAGAGGAAGGCTGGAGAATATTCTAAGTATGGAAAAATGGAAGCTCCCCCCCAAAAATGCGCCTTGCCTTGCCTGGAGAGATTGAAATTTGTTTAAGTCATCAAAATTTGAAGCACACCCCCCTACATGCACCATGAGAGGGAGGAGGAGTTGAGAAGGCAAGAATTCTGACTAAGGCAAGTGAAACTGAAAGTAGAGGGGCTTAAATGTGCCCTTAGCAAGGAGGAAGCTACAAACTTTTTCTAAGTGCTTAAAGTGAAAGCTCCACTCTCCATATGCGCCTGGAAAGAGAAGAGGAACTTGAAAATTTTCTAAGTTTCACAAAATGGAAGTAGCACCTCCAAAATGCGCCCTTGCATGTTGAAGAGACTAAATTTTTTTTCCAAGTCTTGAAAGTTGAAGTAGAAGTCTCCAAATGCGCCCTTGACTTGAGAAGAGGGTGATTAAAAGTTTAAGTATTGCAAATTTGGAGTAGACCCTTCTAAATGCGCCTTAGCTGGAGGTGAGGGCCTAGAAATGTTCTAAGGCATGTAAATTGGAGGCTTGAAGTCATATGCACCTTGACTTGTGGAAGGGGTTGCAAGATGTTCTAAGTATTGGAAAATTGAAACTCAAAGCCCACCCATTGAAATGTGCCCAAGGTGTTAAAAGGAATTGTGCTAAGTGTTGATGAAAATTTTCTTCACAGGCAAAGTGACTAAAGATGGAGGAATGAAAATTTTCTAAGGAAAATTCTCCCCTGATGCGTAATATTGATGGTATTTAAATATTTTTTATTTTTTTTTCTAAGTGTTAACGAAATTCCACCTCTCTAGAGGAAAATTACGCCTAGACTTGGAGTGATGAAATCTCTTGAGATATGAATAAAATTGCCAGTGGAAAAGTCAGTGAGTGCCTGCTTCGCGAGGTGGATAAAATATTTTCAAGTCAGAGCAACAAGAAATGTTCACAGATGTGAAAAACGGGATTAAATTTGTTAAAAGTTATTTTCCAAGGTTCAAAATTCGAAAATTAAATGAACCCGTTCATTGTATACCCATGAATTCGACGCGTTCTGAAGAAAATTCTCTTCTGGGTATTGAAGATCTTCGACAAGGAGTAGATTTCAAGGTCCTTTGCACTTCGCCAAGGCATTTAAGATGGAGAATTTTATTGGCGCTTGAACAATGAATTTTCCTAAGGGAAAATTTAAAAATTTTCTAAGGCAAGGGATAAAATGTGTTAAAAATGCCTTGGCAGATGAATTTGAAAATGATCGCCTAGATAATTTTTGATCAAATTTTTGATGAAAGCATTTTTCTCGAGCCTGAGTCGGATGAAATATCAGAGTGAAGTGCGCCAAGCAAAATACAAGATGGGTTGGAATTTTGGCTAAGGCATGAAGAATTTGAACGCAAAGTTGGCTAAGAAAAATGAACCCTTGGAGATCAAAACATGAAAATCCTGGTAAGTAAGTTGAATTTATATTATGAAGTGTTCTAATGCTCTTCTCCTTGCTTGTTTTGCAGGAGAAACGTCGAGACCAAGTGGTGATGACTTAAGTGATTCAAGATGACATCTCAACCTCGAAGGAAGAAAAAGTTGCAAGAAAATGGCTAAGTGTTGAGACTTAGTGACAAAGAAGAAATGTTTTCAAAACTCAAGATGGAGAAAAGAATGGAAGCTCGAAGAAGTTGAAGAACAACGTCAAGAAGAAGATCGAGAACAGTGTGAACGCGTTTCAAAGTTGGAATCTTCTAGAAGGATGATGGATATTAATGGCTCATTTATTACCCCACTCCTCTTGGTGGCGGTTTTTAGGGTGAATCTTGTTTAGGGCTGAGGTGGCACAATCTGGGCCATCCAGCCGATTGTAATCTGAGCCGTCCGTTGGACTGGGCCATCTATAAAAGGGGGAGTCCCCCTCATTTGTATCTCATTAGTTAGACAGTAAGTTAGACAGTAGACATATAGTAGAGGGACAACTTAGAAGTAGCTTAGTATAGATTGATAGTGTAGTTGAAGAAGAAGGAAAGTTTTCCCTTGAAAATTTTTGCAAGAGATTGTTGTGTAAAACTTTCATAATAAAAGATCTTTTCATTGATGGTGAAATTCGTCTTTGTTATGGATAGCTAGCGAGGTTTCTTCATCCCTTCTACTTCAAGTAGCGTAGAGTAGCGTAATTTCATTTTCATGCAAGTAGATGTTAGCTATGGAATGTGGTGTTAGATTTAAGTAAGCTTCGCTTATCCATACCACTAGCGGGCTCACTGATGGTGTGTTCGCCTTGTGTGGTCAACTGGAAATGTTGTGGGCCTAACTTCAATCACAATTTGAATGATGGTATGCGTCGTTATGATGGTATCTTCATGTCAAGTGGTGGTTTGAACATATTTAGTCATCTCCCCTGAAGATTGCACCGGTTTTGTGGAGGCTGTCCGAAGCGAGGCAAAGCAGAACCTGGTTGAACTTTGCTGAAGTTGAGCTCCATATCCCGCATTTAGAATAGATTTAGACTCTCTAAACCCTGCAGCCACTTTAATTTCAGTACTTTCTGGTTAGAATAGGAAACCCATGCTTCATTGATAAATCTGTCGAATTGTGGAAACCCCTTCCTCTGCTGTTGAATAATTCCGTAAGTCCCCTTGAAATACCAGCAAATCACATCGATCCAACTGAGCCTATTCGCACTAAAAGAACCTTGGAGTTGAACACACAAACTCTCTCACAATCTTAGCGTGCTGGATACTTTGATCAAGAGAGAATAGGGTAGCCGTTGGCGACTTTATTCTGCGTTGGTGCGGTCACGAAAAACACATCAACACTTACCTAATGCCTGTTGAAAATCTCTCTGCACTACTGGTCCTCTATGCTCAACTCTACCACTGTTCCTCTTTCTCTAGTTCAAGAAATCATTCAATGATAAATGGTTTTGAATCTCCTTTGGAAGTGTAGCATACTCTACCCACACATCCCTTGTCTCATCTACTAGAGGAGCTTGAGCCTCTGGAATAGTATGTGCTTCCTCTCGACATGTAAAGGTAGGCTGAAATGGCCTTGGTATTGATCCGGATACTATTGCAGCCGCATGCCCATTTGTGTTCTACTGATGACAAGAGCACCCTCACTATTCTGTTTAGGAGTTTAACGTCCCGTTTTTCAGGACATTGTTGATATAAGGATTATGAAATACTATAAGTGTTAGACGCCTCTCTATATTTCTATATAGGGAAGCAACATATCATATTAAAGTTTCCATTCTCAATGAGGAAGTTTTGATGACTAAGAACTTTGAGGTTCCGCAAACAAGCATAGGTGTCGATAATGACAAATAAGGGGTGACATGACATTTGGAGAATTGAAGAAGTTCTACAAGTATAAATGTAATGTCCCCATTTTGCGATTACCCTAAATCTGCCTTGATTTCTTGAAGATATCCTTTTATGATGGTCTAGTGTTCATATTGCATTATTTTTCTCCTTTTCTATTTAAATTCATAAAAATACTTATCTCCTTATATTCATAAAATACTTATCTACTTTCCATCTGCCTGTCTTTATAAATTTCAGATGATCTGCAGTCTATATTTTATCTCTTGTTTCCCGTTCTATTCTCTATTTCCTTCCTTCTATACATATCTCATTCTTTCCCTTTTTATATCTTCACAAAATGAGAAGATGTATCATTTTGAAAAGAGACATTCATTAGAAAGGACACAACCTTTTGAAATAATTGCTGCCTTTTGAAAACTAATTCCAAACCTTTCTAATTTCTTTTTATTGTTCTCTACACACTGTTGATAGATCTCCTTTTTACATCTTCATTCCTTTACTCTACTATCTTCTTCTTAAAATCTGATGTGTATTTAATATATCTTTTTTTTTCCTCCTTCTTCCCCACATGCCACAAACTTATTTTATATCCTTATACCTCCATGAAGAGAGGCATCTCTTTGAATAGAGATAACCCCACAAATGGACATGACCTTTAGTTAAACATTCCTTAATGATATATCAAATTATATTCATTTTATTATTTTGTTTTGATGTGTATTATATTTTACTATTTTATTTTTAATTTATTTTTAAAATTATTTATATTTATTATTTAAATATGTATATTTTAATATTTATAATATTATCTCTTAATAATTATTTGATAATTATAATAGTATTTATATTAATTGATTTTATTGTGTATCGTCGATATATATTTATAATTACAATATTATCTTATGATGATTGTAATTATAAATATATTAAAACGATAATATTTTCTTTTATAATTTTAATATGTATTGTGCTATTCATTTTCACTTATTTGTATCTCAGAGTGTTCTAATTTCGGGGACATGACAGTCCTCCCCTCCCAAATTTGCTTGTCCTCAAGCAAAAACATCTTAGTTTCTTCTAGGATCTCTTCTTCTAATTTGTCACCAACGGTACCCAAGTTAGTCATGTTTATATATATAAGTTAAATGAAAATGTTCTATAATGATTACTCTATTTGAATGCGTATCTATTAAAAATATAAATATATGAAATATATACTTATCTTTGATATTCTTGGGTGATGGGGACATCGCAATAAATTAACTAAAGCACTTTACATAGTGAACCGTGAGACTACCAAGGAGTCGATGCTGATATTGGAATTATGAATATCCCAAATGCAGCACCTTCGTATATCTTCCACAACTGCCTCATTTGAAGAAGTTTATGCACATGGTAGCTAAACTCATATCATTAAAGGCTATTAATATGAATGCTACAGAATAGAGGAGAGTCGGGAGGCGACTAGATACATATCATCGAGGAGCCGTGAATTACAAAGGGTATTGCACCATAAGTTAAGTTAGAGGTATCGGGTCTTTTTAATGAATACCAAATTTATAAGTTAGCGTCGTTGGAGCATTGCTATGTGGGTAATTAAGTGAACATTAACAAGTTCCATATTTATTTTGATTATCATCGGTGACCCTGGTATTGGCATTGACATTGGGGCCTATGGATGTTAGTAATCGAGCCGCTTGCTGAAGGAGTTGAGCACTTATTTCATAAGATTATCTGGTATTGAGCCGCCACCACAATATTCAGTTGTTGCTTCAATATTAGCGAATATCCTTTGTCAAATCTGCCATAGATCAAAGCAAAATATTATCTTGTTGACCGCCACCATAAGGAATAGTTGTGATTCCATAAAAAGGCAGAAGCCGTGTTTATGATGCATGATATCGGGCGTATGAAGAGTTTAAATAATCAGTTTTCCAATACAATGATTAATATCTCTACAAGTAATAATTAATGTAGATCCCTTAATTAAGGGACATGTCCATTTGGATGGACATCTCTATTCAAAGAGACACATCCCTTCTATTCGGCCATAAAGATATAAAAGACAATAAAAAGGGAAGAGAAGAACATTATAGAATATTACAGAATTAAATATATATATATTTACACAGCAGATCTAAGTGCTCCCAAGAGCCTCGATCAACCTAAGTATTGGATGAATGAGATAATTGTAGACACTTGATAGAGTGCCAAAGATGGAATTCACATAAGCACATTGTTATCATTTGAGACAGCGAAAAGGAATCAATCTCACAATCAGCAACCACATGTTAATGAAGAATCACATTAGAAATAACAGTCATTTTCGATGCCATAATTTTATGTTATATTACATTGCTTGGTTTTAGAGCAATCAATTTGAAACAGCGGTTATTTATCTTTGCCAAATTATCCTTCTTGGATTAATTATCAGATCAGATTCATTTATAGAAATTGCATCAGAACATCGTTATTATTGTTCCCATCATAATATCCACTTTTATTCATACATGCATAACTGACTAGCATAGTCAATAGTTAGAGTTACTCTATTTCCATAACTTGATGTCCTAATCTACAAAGTACAATCTTGTGATTTGTTGACAACATGTTTACATTGTCAACTCTTAACGGATTAAATCGTAAAAACCACCAAACTTGGGCAAGGGTCATTATAGTGGTATCAAAACTAGTGAACCTTCCAACCTTTGGATAAATGTCGAAAAACTTGATTAATCATGACAATAGAAGATATCAAACCATTGGAAAGATCACTCTATGAAGCAGGCAACAAGCTTAGTACTAAATTACAATCAAGGGATGATGAATTGAACACACTTAAAGAGGTGGAAGAATGTTTGATCCACATTGAGCAGTCATCTGAAGTGTTAGGTATAGCTCTAACTCCTACAGTAACCACCTTGAATCGGCATAAATGGTTGAGGCATTATGATGAGGAAATCAAGTTGTTGGTTACCTCTCGTTTAAGTGAGGTAATGAGAATTTTGGTACCTCTAGTTCCTTATGATGACGACACAATGAAAGAGGTATTGCACACGATTGTAGACAGTTTTAAAGACCTAGATGACATCAATAGTATGCATTACTCAAGAAGGATGACCATATTAACGACATTTGCAGAAATCAAGACAAGTGACCTTCTTGTGGACTTAGGGTTGCAAGATCTGATCTACATGTTCCATCATTTCTTCTCCACCATGAAGAACACACATAATGAAGATGTGTTTGCAGCCATGAAAGATATTATGATTCTAACTATCCAAGAGAGTGATGTTTTCTCCTGACCCACCATATCTATACTATGGTCTGTTTGGAAACAAGAATGGGTTCCCTCTTCATTTACGTATACATTGTTCCTCGATGTGCTCATATGATGTGAGGAAAAATAAAAACCTCACTTGGAAAAAGAAGAGCAAGAGACGATCAATTCAGAAGATGAATGGGAGGAAGTTCCTTTAGTTGTACATATAGAAGATGAATGCAGGAAAATACAAGATGTGGAAAAATTAATTCAAAATGCACCAAGAGGTCAAAACGAGCTTAAGATTTCCCTTGCTGATTTGCAAACAATGAAGAACAGTATGAAGGAAATTAAAACAGCCTACTTGCACATGATCCGTGACAGAGATATGGCTACCAAGATTGCTGATGAGGCATTAAATTTATACAATACAATTAAGGTCAACAAGCTTACATTGGGGTTTAGTGCAGCCAAGGACTCCTTGAGGAATGTTCAAATGCCTCTTCTAGAAGCAGACTACCAAATTTTGGTTGCTGGAGAAAATAGGGAAAGGTTCATTATGATCAAACAAGTAGAGGAAGAACTTGATTGCATTCATGAGAAGTTTGACCAGCAAGAGGATTGGGTTGAGCATGATGATAGCCTTCAATTGATTGATAAACCACTTCTTGGGGTGAGTACTAATATAACAATTGCCAATCCATTCGTCAAGTTGGATAGTGGAGATCTTTCCAATTTCAGTAAGGAGATTGGAGTTGCACATAGGGCTTGGGATCCAGGGATTGGTGTAGTTGGTACTCTACTCAAGTGTCATGTTGAGTTGCCCAACAACTCTTGCCATGGTAATGATTATAACAGAGTGGTGCAGCAGAAGTTGGATAAGGCCCTTGATGGTGAGTTTGAAGAATTTATACATAGGATCATCCGCTTTATTGACAGGAAACATAAAACAAAATTAGTCAAAGACAAGTTGCAGTTGTGGGATCACAGAAAATATTTGTATAAACCGTCTCGGTTGGTATGGAATCCTGGAGCCGGATTGCTTGAGGGCAAGCAATCTTGGGCAGGAGGACTTGTAATTTCCTGTTTTTCAGGACATTGCTGATATAAGGATTATGAAATACTATAATTGTTAGACGCCTCTCTATATTCCTATACAGGGAAGCCGCATATCATATTAAAGTTTCCATTCTCAGTGAGGAAGTTTTGATGAATAAGAACTTTGAGGTTCCGCAAACAAGCATAGGTGTTGATAATGACAAATAAGGGGTGACGTGACATTTGGAGAATTGAAGAAGCTCTGCAAGTATAAATTAACTAAAGCACTTTACATAGTGAACCATGAGACTACCAAGGAGTCGATGGTGATATTGGAATTATGAATATCCCAAATGTAGCACCTCCGTATATCTTCCACAACTGCCTCATTTGAAGAAGTTTATGCACATGCTAGCTAAACTTATATCATTTAAGGCTATTAATATGAATGCTACGGAATAGAGGAGAGCCGGGAGGTGACTAGATATATATCATCGAGGAGCTGCAAATTACAAAGGGTATCGCACCATAAGTTAGCTTAAAGGTATCGGGTCTTTTTAACGAATGCCAAATTTATAAGTTAGTGCCGTTGGAGCATGGCTATGTGGGTAATTAAGCAAACATTAACAAGTTCCATATTGATTTTGATTATCATCTCTGACCATGGTATTTTGATTATCATCGCTGAATATGTGCTTCCTCTCTACATTTAAAGGTAGGCTGAAGTGGCCTTGGTACTGATCCGGATACTGCTGCAGCAGTATCCCCATTTGTGTTCTACTGATGACAAGAGCGCCCTCACTGTTCTATGTAGGAGTAGTTGAAGTGACCCCTTGATTCAACTTCCCCAATATCTAAGACATCATATCCATCTTTGCATCAAATTTTCTCCCTGCCCTAGTGTTTGGACTAACAGAACCAGCTCATCTTTTATCCCTTTATGCCATGTTCCCTGAACTACTTTCGCTGTCAATGGGTTAATCCTGATGGGTGACAGTTTTCTAGATTGCGAATCTCATTTCTAACTGTTATTTCCAATTTTGAATTATTATTTGATATTTGCTTCTTCATATAACACATTTAAATTCTAGTAATTTTGTGTGTTTATCACCTAGATATTTCCTGGGACCCAAATCACCTGAAAAGAATTATCATAATAATTCAGCGGTTATTTCTACATTAATTGAAGCTTTACATGTGGGATCTGGAGTTATTTTATTGATTGATTGGAGGAGTTATCCTATATAGAATGGTAGTATTGCTTCTGCTACATGTTGAGAGAGAGATTCTGATTTGCATTTGCCTAGGTTAAAGTGGTTACGATTTGCCTCTGTTCTTGTGCAGGAAAAAGAATATCTTTAAGCTGGCACAAGGAGAGTACATTGCTCCAGAAAAGATTGAAAATGTTTATGCAGGAAGTAAATTTGTTGGCCAGTGTTTCATTTATGGTAAGGAAATATAGAATTGCAGTTCAGTTAGCCATGTATATCTATTCAATACTTATGTTATAAACATTTTCAAGTCAAGCAGTGTGTAGTAACTGCCATTCATGATCAATTGCAGGTGACAGCCTAAATTCATGTTTAGTCGCAGTTGTTGCTGTGGAGGCAGAGATTCTAAAATTATGGGCAACATCCCACGGGATCAAGGTAGTCCAGAGTGGCTTTTGACTCTTTGAGTTGAATATTCTGGAAAATTGAATTATTGTGGTTCAGTGGGTACTGATGTATATGTGTTTATATTTGTGTGTTTCTATATCATGTAACAAAGTGTCAAGATCTGAATGAACTATGTAATGATCCGAGAGCAAGGGCTGCTGTTTTAATAGACATGGATGCTGTGGGACGTAAGGCTCAGGTATGCTTTTTAGTTATTTCCCATTAATTTATTGGATTTCGATTTTTATGATTGCATACATTGTAATTCTTAATGGGCGTTTTTTTCCAGTTAAGGGGTTTTGAATTTGCAAAAGCTGTTACATTGGTTGCTGAACCATTCAGTTTGGAGAATGGTCTTCTAACTCCAACATTTAAGGTGAACATAAAAGTCTTGCTAGTTTGATAATTTGTGATGGAGAGGACATGGACAATATACTTAGCATTATCTTTCCTTCCATTTTGCAGATAAAAAGGCCACAAGCAAAGGCCCACTTCGCAAAAGCTATATCAGACATGTATTCTGAAATTGAGCACACTCTTCCTCAAAGGAATTTATAAGATGCAAACAAGAGATCTTCATTATATTTATTTTGTTTCTGCCTACAACAAAGTAACGACTTTTGCTAGAGAGGAAATTGCCTTCTTAGGCAGATTGACCAATGTAAAATAGCTGTATGCTTCATCATTCTTCTGGCATTTGCCTTGAAACAAAATAAGTTAAATCAATAAAAAGTTTGGTGGCTTTCTTTGCTTTATTCTTTTTGAAATGAGCAATGTCTTTAGAGAAACAAAAACTCTTCTGCTCTTTTAGAAGATGGTAGCATTCTTACAAATTTTCTTGACCCTTCTGGTTTTATTTTTCTAGTGATCTAAATTTCTAGTTTAAAGGATTTTCTTTAAATCACATTTTCATATTGAAGATGGTGGCATTCTTACGAATTTTCTTGACCCTTTTGGTTTTATTTAAATTTCTAGTTTAAAGGATTTTCTTTAAATCACATTTCATATTGAAATTCTAAATTTGAAGAAAACAACTTTTTGGAAAAAACTAGAGACAATTTTTGAAATTGTTATTTCAATGAAAGGAAGCAAGGTATGCAGAAACACTAATCCAATGAGAATAGTAATGTGCAAATTTTAATCTTTACAACTGCAGAAAATAAGAACACATTTGACTATAAAACAAACAATATAACATTACACAAGGTGTACATGGGGAAAACCCTTTCAAGGGAAAAACCTCAAACTCCAAAGCAACCCAATGTATTATTCAGTAAATCAATGGATTACAATACATTTATAGAGCAAGCCTTCACATGAAGTATTACCAACATACAAATCTAGAGTGATTCTGATAGCGTAACTGTACTTGCAAATTAACCATACAAACTACTACTTCAAGCACCAATTAAAGAGGCAAGCATTCAAATTGGAAACCATAGATGGTTTGGGAAAACCATTAGCAATACCATAGGAGGTATGACATCCAAACCAAGACATCAAATTCAAACACCTTCCTTGGTAAAATATCCTCCCAACCTTTTTTAGCAATATTCCCTACATGTCATTGTCATAAACTATCATATTTGACCATCCAAACTTGGGTGACCCAATTTGTCCTTATTCGACCTACTCAAAGATGTTCCATGACAAGTGCCCATACCTATCATAATGCTAGTCAAGACTCCAACCTCCCTCTTACACGCTCTTATGTGTGATAGAATCTACCATACGTGTTATAAAATCTGTCATATGGAACACCCTTCATGATGACCTTACACACACAAGATGTTGACACATGGCCAAACCATGCCACTTTAAAGTGGGATATCCACCTACTCTTCATGTGAGGACAAAACCCACTAAAAGATAAGGTCTAGTAAGCCTCCAAATGGAATGCCAACTCTTTGACAAGAAGACAATCACTAGAAAACAAAATAGTGAATGCATACAAAATACATTAAAATAAACATTAGGAATTCAAGGTTGAGACATCTTCCCATCATTCCGATCACACCACATTGTTGGGTTGTGAACTAGAGCTCCTTTGATAGGTAAGTATGGTTAATTATGATACACATTGATTCATTTTGGTAGAGAATAGATTATTCATTACAAATTTTAACTATTTGCAACCCACTTGTTATAAAATGTTAAATTAGAACCTCTAAGTGGGGTCACTTTTTATTAATTTACGTGGAATGGACCTCCAGGATTGGGTTAAGCTTAAGCAATCAATTATAAATTTTGTTTGCATTTATCATTTGAGAAACAAGTCCATTGCTTTTTGCTTGATAAGTAGGAGAAAATTGTTGTATTAATGGGCACATTATCCTATACTAAGTACAAAATATCATAAGGAATCCATTATGTCAGCTATTAATGATTTAAAAAAAAGAAATCTGTGAAATATTTATCTTGTTGTGAAACCCTAATTAAAACAATTCTCTTCTAAACCCATGATTCTGAATCATTACAATAATTCTAGGAATTTTCTAATCAGATGATGAATGAATGAATGAATGATTTTTAACGATGGCCACGAGACCATCAACCTATGGGACTAAGCATCGAATCTTTAACCATTTTCAAGTTCTTTTCCATGTCCACCCTCCTATTATAGATCTTGACCAAGAAGCTAGCAATTTTGAGGAGCCTTGTCTCCTTAAAAAGCTCATTTAGATTATCCACCTTCAAATTGTCTCCATACTAGATACATATATCATCATAAGCAACACACTCAATGATGAAGTGCCATTCAGTCTCAATGACCCCTTTGTTGCAAAAAATACAAGTTCTTTGTTCCCAAGCTTCCTTGGGGATAGCCCACCTATCTGTCTCACATCTAAGATGGTAGCTCACACTGATAGCTCACTGGTAGCTCATTTTGTTCAATCCTGAAAGAATGTCCTCTTGATCGTCATTGAATCCCAAGTTCGGCTGCAACACTGGAAATATCTCTCTATGCGGTAGCACCATCTTGATTCATGATATACTCTTTTCCAACAGAATTCTTTGTAACAAAACCCTTCCTACTTGGATGTTGTAGTTGTTTTCTTTCTTCAGTGCCCTCCTTCTAGTGCCAATTCTTGTTGATGTTTTTTTCGTGACCGCACCAAACAGCAGAATAAAGGTTCCAACGGCTACCTTATCCTCTCTTGAACAAAGTATTCAACATGCTAAGATTGCAAGAGAGTTCATGCTTTCAACTCCAAGGTTCCTTCTATGCAATGGATAGCCTCAGTTGGTTCGTTGTGATCTTGCTGGTATCACGAGGGGACTTACACAATTGTTTGGAAGTAGACAGCTGATAGCAGATTAAAGTGAAAGGGATCTTCACATGGTTCAAATGATTTATTAGGTACGTGCAAATTTTCTACTACTAACCAAGAATTGTACTGAATTTAAATGAGTGCAGGGATAGGAAAATCTATGGACTACTCTAAGAGCGGGATGCGGGGATCAATTTCAGCAAACTTCAACCAGACTTTGCTTTGCCTTGCGTCGGACAACCTCCACAAAGTCGGTGCAATCTTCAAAGGGGTAGCTAAGGATATTCAAATTACAATTCAACATGTAAATACCATCACAACGATGCATACTAACATGCCAATCATAATTGAAGTTAAGCACGAAGTGTTCCAGTTGACCACACAGGGCAAACCTATCATCAATAAGTTTGCTAGTGGTATGGATTTAGATGAAGTTGCTTAGATTAAACACCACATTCCATTACTATCTACTTGCATGAAACAAAATCTATTTACTTTACTTTAAAATCCTACTTGAAGTAGAAGGACGAAGAAACCTCGCTAGCTACTCACAACAAAAGACAAAATCATCATCAATGAAAACTCTTTTTATTGAGAGAGTGTTCACAACAATTTCTTACAAAGTTTTCAAAGGAAAAACTTTCCTTCTTCTCCAAACTATGCTAACAAACTATGCTAAGCTATCCCAACTAGCCTCTCTGCTATAGTCTCTGATCTCTAATGTCTAATCTCTAATGAGTACAAATGAGGGGGGGATGCCCCTTTTATAGCTGGCCAAATCCAATGGACAGCTCAAATTACAATCGGATGGATGGCCCAAATTGTGCCACCTCAGCCCTAACCCTAGAAAGAGGAGTGGAGTAATAAATGAACCAAAAGATTCCCACTCTCTCCCAAAATAGTAGAGGCAATTAATTCCCACTATCAATCTTCTAGAAGATCCTCATCCAGAAGGGCATTTCCATTCTCCTTCTCCTTGGTTGCAAAATCAATGAACCTAGTTAGCACAGCTTCAACCTCTTGAACTGAGATAGGCGGGATATGATCAAGCTGAAACTCCAACACTGTAACTCCATGCCCATGTCGAGTGCAAGACTTTCTCCAAGCATCCAAAGCATCCTGGGTATTCTGAATAAGGCTGGAGAAGGTCGAGGTGTTTTCAAAATCATCTTGAACAAAATTCTTCACCTCTGAAAAGAAAGGCGGCAGTCTACTTTTCAAACCATCATTAGTCACCTCCTCAGAAGTCAGCCTCCTAGCAAAGATAGCCTCTAGTGTGTTCAGGACTCTGTCGAGGATGTTTACCAAGGCCTTTCTGACTCTGGCCGAATCTTCCTGTGCTGCATCAAAGAATCCTCGGCCTGTAACCACTGAATAATACCAGCCGATGAAGTCATATCTATCACGCTCCTGAATTATTCCTCCTTCAACCAAAGTCCACAAAGGAGTATGCATCAAAGCCTCTAAATGGAAGACAATCTTTGTTTGATAGATATGAGCATTTCCCCAAGCCTAATTGACCGCATCCATCCATGCCATGATGCTCGAAGCCTGCTGATAAGAATGAGCAAGATCCTCCATAAACTTTTTTGTCTCAGCACGAACACTAGCAACCCATTTATCCACCTCTTGTGCCATCTTCCTCAAGTCCTCCAAGCCGCTGACTGACTCTCTGGGAAACTCAGCTGGAAGCTCAATTACAAGATTCTCTTTCCCACAAGGATGAGACAAGTGTTGTACGTAACCAACCAAAGTTTTGTGCTCTTTCTTCAACCTTTTATACTTGCCTTCAATTCATAGCAACCTGTCTTTGAGCTCTTCATAGGAGTTATCACACTCCTCAATTATCTGCACTCTAGTGGGGCGACCTAACTCCATGGTGGTGATCACATAATTCTCCAGAATGGCCTCATCTTGATCGCACTCAACCCTTGGTACAACCATGTGAAGGGTGCGAGATCCATCTTCATCTGTTGAAATCTTTGAAAACTTCCTAGCTCTCTTCTTTGTTGGAGGTGCACTAATCCTACTCAAGAATTATTCCATCTCAATTGCTGGATCAATTTCTTCAACAGGGTCCCTTCTCATCCTATCTCTGATCCAATCTGGTACTACTTGCTGCAAGTCAGAAATAATAAATTGCTGCTCATTCCTGGCCTCCTCCTCACAAACCTCTTCTCTAACTTCATCCTGACGAGGCTCACCATCCTTTATAGGCTAAGTATCTCTTGAAGCTTGGGCCTCCTGCCCTGTAGTAGTGTCATCTTCTAGAGCTGCCTCAATCTCATGCTGGAAGCGAGTGTTTGTGGTCGTTTCTTCATCCTCTTCCTGCTAGTTATCTCTAATAGGTGCGTTGACACTCTGGCCAATAGACTCCCTTCGCAGTGGTTGATTTGCCTCCTGTAATTCTCGCTCTTTATTCAACATATTTCTCTGATCAACAAACAATGAAACCTCCTGTACACTTGGAGAATGAGTCCCCAATGGCGTAGGTGATGCCACCTCAACTCTCAAAGGCTTTGGCTAGATTGGTTCTTCTCTTCGTGGCTCTAGATCTTGAGCAACCTACTTCTTCTTCTTGATAGTTGGCGACTTGTGATCTCCCATTAAATTGTATGTAAGAGGGATTAACCTGCTCTTGAGCCTATTCACGTGCCTCTCGACCCATCCTCTTGTGAATGTCAGGACTGGTATGCAAAATTGTGTCTAAATCTATAATCTTTGGCTCATACCAATCCAGAAGCGGGAGTGGTGTCCTCCTTATTGTCTCATAATCAACTTGCATGACATTCACATCTTCGTCAACTTGGTCCGGCATTGGAACAATCTCACATTCCCTAATCATGCTCAATGGTATCCTGGAAAACATCCTTCTCCTTATCTCAGCTTCATCTGACGCACTTGCCCAGAAGTCCTCAATGTGTGCCTTATGTCTGAATTCCTCTAACAGTGTCCATCTGATATTCTTGTGAGGATCATAATGCTGCCTGATGGAATGATAAGAGAGGTGAAAAACTGAAGCTCGTTTTTCGCTTCCTTGGCTACCTGCAGTGAAGGAAAAACTTCATCTAAATTCCCCATGATGATCGGGAAGTCAAGTCCTCCTTTCTTCTTCTTCTTCTGAATCTTATTGTAGGAAATGAGTTTTCTAGATATTTCCAACATCAATATTTTGTTCGTGGGGTATCTGGGTAACCTGTAAGGATATGAAGAGAACCCCTGCAGCCTGATGTAAGTGAAATTTGGAAATTGGATGAACCAACATCCGTACCTCTCTATCAACTCCTGAGCCTCTTTCAATATTCTGTGATGAGTTCTTTGCTGAAGTGACCTCGTTATATGCATTGTGAAGGCATCATTGACTCTCTTGTAGTGAGATGTGCTCGTCAGGTGCAGCTGTGGACAAGCCTCATGAATCTTGAATTGCTGAGAGCCGCACCCAATCGGCTCCTTGTATGATATCCCTTTGTATTTTGTCATCCGTGCCAGCATGTAAATAATATATGAGCCCATATAAAATGTTTTTGTTCTCCTCAAACTTTTGAGTTGTTCATGTAAGTTATCGCTAATCATCACCACCCAATCAATATGCTACTTGCCTTCCAACATAAGGTTGATGTAATAAAACATCTAAGGCTCAAAGATGAACGCCTGGGGACATCCTCCAACTTTGCTAAGCATCATGATTAAGTCACAATATTCTTGCTTCAAATCATCTGAGATTATTTGTTTTGGTAGCTTCGTGCGGGTTGGCTTGGGCTTGTTCATCCAACGGGAGTTTATCATATCAGCACACCTTTCAAATGTGGAAGCATACATTCACTCAGCCCTTTCTCTCACCTTGTAGATCATCTTCTCATATGCAGGAATTCCAAATGCCTCCACAATGGCCTCTGGTGTGAGGTTGGCGAACAACTTGCCATCTGGTGAAGTGATAGTCCTTCGCTCTGGGTTGTAGCAGTTAGCACACTCCATGATCAACTCCGGGCACTGAATTGCTGGTGGAAAACCAACAGCTGCATAAAGTCCACTTCTGACAATATTATGCGAAGTGATTAATGGACGATGGCTTCCAATCCCCATCATTTGGCTTCTGAAAGCTTCCAAATTGAAAGAGCCTAAATTTGTGTCACTCAATTTGCCCAACTTCGAAGAGAACTTTGACTTCGGCAGGAATGACTTGCTCAACTTCTTGATTACAACTTTTCTAGATGCATTCGCCTTGCTGGTTTCAACATTGTTCTTCTTGCCAGCCGCTCTTACTTCAACCATCCTCAACAATTTCAGCCAAGTCAATTTCCTCTCAACACTTAGAAAATTCTCTTGCAGCAACACAGTCTTCAACACTTCAAAGAAATTTGGCCCAAGCTAGCTTACTTCAGCCACCTTGAACTTCTTCAAATTCGCACTTGCAACTGTGAGAAAAAAAATGAAATTCTTCACAACACTTAGAAATTTTCTTCAGCAGCAGCACAACCTTCAACACTTAGAAGAAATTCAACCAACTCAACTTACTTCAACAATTCCTTAACTTTGAATTTCTCCTCACTCTCCAAGTTTCAGCTTGTATTCAACAACTGATGAAGAAAATGAAAATCATCTCAATTCTTATAGCCAAGTCGATTTCTAGAGGAAGCTAATTTTGGCTGAGCCATTAAATTTCCACTCCTCTGCTACAAGAATTTTAATTTCCCTCCTCTAGCAGTTGCAACACTTGTCATCTGGCGTCTGGAATATTTGACCTTCTAGAACTTCAAAAATTCATCTCCATGGCATAGGCGTATTTCATTTCATTAGCACTTTGAAAATTTTCTCTAAAAAAATGTTAATTTAATTGTTCCCTTTAAGAAGTTTATTTCACTGGCTGAGGCATTCACTTTGTTATTTTATCCAACTTTGACCCGAGCAAATTGTTTTCATGAGAAATTTGATCAAAAATTATCTAGGCATCTGGTTTCAATTTCACAAGTCAAGGCATTTTATTTTCAAAGATAATATTTCTTTGCGTTAGAAAAATTTTAATTTTACTTAGGAAATTCCATCAAGCAGGCGCCCGGGCAAAATCTTCATCCTAAAATCTCTAGCGAGGCATGAAAAGTTTTAAAATCATCTCCTTGTTGAAGATATCCAGTACCCAGAAGAAAATTCCCCTCAAAAAATGTAGAATTCATGTGTCTACAAATGAAGGGGTTCATTTAATTTTTGAATTTTATACCTTAGAAAATATTTTCACCAAAGTTTATTCTCACCCTTCCTCCCTTGGGCGTAGTTCTTCTTCTGCCTATCCTTGGAGAATTTTTTCTAACTTCATGAAGCTAGGTGCATTCTTGGGGTGGTCAAGGAATTCCACGCCTTAGAAATTTTTTTATTCATCATCTTCCCTAGGAGGACGCATTTACAAGGGTCTACAGGAATTTTCTTTCCTTAGAAAAATTTTAAGCATCAATCTTCTCAAGGTGGGCTCATTTCACTAGGGGAGGTGGAATTTTATCTTAGCAATTTTCAAAAGCCATGATCTTCAGCCAATTTGGGCGCATTTAGGGGGGGTGGGAAGGAATTTGCAACGCCTTAGACATTGTCTTTATCCTCTCTCAAGGTTGGGTGCATTTCACTAGGGGGGTGGAATTTTATCTTGACTTAGCCATTTTTCTCACCACCACCTTCCACCTTGGGTGCATTTTCCTAGGGGAGGAGGAATTCTTATGCCTTAGAAACTTTTTCAACGTCCTCCATAGCTAGGTGACTTAGGCGCATTTGGAGGGGTCTAGAGGAATCCTCCATGCCTTAGAAAAACTTCAAATTACCTTCCCAAGATGGGCGCATTTCACTAGGTGTACAAGAACTTTCAACACTTGAAAACTTTTCCCAAGCCAGCCTCTAGCATGGGCGCATTTAGGGGTATCTGCAGGAACTTTTCATACTTAGAGAATTTTTTATACCACCACCTTCCACCTTGGGCGCATTTGCCTAGAGGAGGAGGAATTTTCACCCTTAGACAAAAATCCAAGTCCCATCTTCAACATGGGCGCATTTGGGGTCCTCAAGGAACTTCAATGCCTCTTTGAAACTTTCTCCTCACTCCTCAAAGTTGGGCGCATTTCCAAGGGTGGACATGAATTTTCATGCCTTAGAAACTTTTCTCAACTTCATCCTCTTGAGGGCGCATTTTAGGGGCTGAGCAGGAATTTCCAACGCCCTAGTAACTCTCTCCAAGCCAGTCTTCCTCCTTGAGCGCATTTGAGGGGTCATGGAGGAAATTTTCAAGACTTAGCCACTTTTCAGCTTATTTGTCATTGTTTACTATATTTAGTAAGTACCCTGGTTCTCATACTTCTGCAACTTGGATTGATTTGGAATTCGTGCCACAAGATCCTCATGGCCTAACTAGACTGTTCACACTGCCATCTTGTGTTGACCTTCTATTTATAGTCTGTTTCTGGAGGTGACTTGCTATTTATAGTAACTGCTCGATTTCAGGACCTCTGCAACTCTGCTCGATGTGAAATTTGTTCCATGGGGTCCTCGCAGGTTGATCGACCTGTTCACACTGGTGTCTCACGTTGAACTACTATTTATAGCCTATTTTAGAAGTGACTTACTATAAATAGTAAGTGCTTAGATTGCCTTCAAATTTTACCAGTGGATTCCCTAAAAGATACTGAACGCAATGGGATACATCAGTTTTTGGAGATTCTGGCGTTTGACCCTTCATTTTGGGTCCCGAAGCTAGAAACCCTAATCTAACTTGCATGCCGCTCAAATGATCTTCGTTTGACCCCGTTTCTGTTGCATGTCGCTCTGTTCATGATGCTAAAGTGTTGGGTAGCTACCGGAGTGATCCTGCTAAAAATAGTAAGTGTCTAAAAAAGTGACCAATCAGCTGTCGGATGAGTTTGCATGTCACACAACCCAAGAGATCTCACAAAACCCAGTAAATTGGTCTGCATGCGAGCACTGGCTAAAAATAGTAAGTTCCTAAAAAATGATTAACTCTGCTTGCATGTCACATCACCGCGTAGCTCGCAAAAAACTCATAAAGAATATCTAGACATGCACTGAAAAACTTCGCATGCAAACCCTAAAAACAACCTCCGAAATCTGAATTGTTGAAAGTCAGTATCTCAGTTTGCATGCTATATCGTCGCGAAGGTCTTGGGAAACCCACAAATATTCTCCAGACATATACTGAGAAATCCTGCATGCAAACCCTAAAAATAGCCTGTGAAGCTTGAACTGTTGAAAGTCATCACCTCGCTTGCATGTTACATCATTGCGTAGGTCTCAAAAAACCCAAAAAGAGTATCTAGACATGCCTCGAAAATCATACATGCAAACCCTAAAAATTGGCTTCAAAGCCCAGACTTGCTAAAAATAGCAAGTTGTCTGTTTGCGCTCAAAAGTTGCAGGCAAATAGTTTAGGGTGTTCAGAATGCAGTGTAGTAGTCAGAATTTTCAATAATGCTGAGAAAATGCCCTAAATCAAGTACTTACTAAAAATAGTAAGTTGTCGGAACTTGGTGAAAATTCAGTGGAAACTTGTTTGTAGCCTCTTGACAACAATGTTAGTCTCATATTTCAATAAGCCAACTCAATTTGACCTTCAGATTGGCCAGAAGAGTGCAAACCCTAATTCTACAGACTTAGCCAAAATTTCAATTTAAGTCAAAGATGGGCACATCCCCGGAGAGACAAACAACAAAGAGAGAGAGACAGCGGGAAAACCAAAGCCAAAAGACAGGAGCGGAGAAAAACTTAGGGGGTCCCCATTTTGAATGGGGTGATGTGTGAAAAGGTCACAACAGTCCTCCCCCCCATTGCTGTCCAATTGAATAGATTGATTGTTGGTCGTCCTTGCATTAAAGTCCCCTATTAGCACTGTTTCCCCCGAAGTGCTGAAAACAAAAATGTCTTTTTTTAAAGCTGCAAACAAATCTTCATTATCCATCTTTCTCTTCTTGTAGACCTTTGAGTTTTAGGGGCAAAATAACATGCAGCCAGCCAAATTATTGCCCCACTTTTTGTTATTTTTAGCCATATAAACTGCTTGTTTGAGTCCACTTTTTCAACTTTTATTATCTCTCCCCAAGTTTCTTTTATTAGGACTGTAATCCCCCCATGCCCCTTACCTATTTCAGTCCCTTCATTCCACACTAAGATTCTAACGCACCCTTCAAAATCTAGAACTTTGCAACCATCATGCTCATGTGTTTTCGTAAGAATGATAATGTCTTTCCCTTCTGCTATGGCTGCCAACTCCGGTCCTCTTCTCCATGAGTAACCCCTACAATTCCAACTTACTATGTGTAAATACTCTCATGGGGCCCCACATCCCTATTTATTGTTTGGTAATCTCTCGCTGATTTGAGCTTTCCCATTTTTCAACCATACCCATTTTCCAGCATCCCTTGTTGATTTCACTTTCACCCACTTCTTCCTTCACTCTTCTTGCTGATCGAACGTTAGGTCTTCATCCAAGTAGATTTGAGTACCTCTAAGCAACCCCCTATTCTTTAGGATCACATTCTTGTCTTCCATGCTACTTAAGACAACCCTTCATGCCTATCCCTCCCTGTCTCTGTTTTCTTTCCAATCTTGTTTGCCTGTTGAATATTGCCTACCCACTTTAGCTAGTCCTTGAGAAAGTCCCTTGCTAAGATATCAAACCTCTCCTTTTCCCCGAAGTCCTTCAGACCTTTGATGATGATGTTTCTAGCTTTGTCTTGCTTGACTTTTTCTTCTCTTAATTGCATCTTTATGTGTTTCCCGATGATTTCATTTTGTGTGGTTGGCGATCCACTTATGACCTCTTCTATGTGATCCTTTAACTTACTTTCGCTTGTTACCATGTTTGAAATTGCTAACTGGATCGCTTCTAGTTGTGCTGTGTCATTTACTAACATTGCCTTTGAGTTCCTTTTTTCTATTGTTTTTGCTTGTTCTAAACCTTGCTTTAAAGTGACCAGCTCTTCTTGACCTCTTTCCATCCTACTTTGCAAGCTTATTACTTGCTCTTTGAACAACTTTTTTTCCCTTACATGGTTCCAATTAGCTTTTCTTTTAGCTTGGAATCTTCACGCTACCCTTTCATTTCTAAGAATTCAATCTTCTTTTTCATGTTCTATGAGCTCATTCACATAGAGTTCCGATGACCACAGCAGAGGAGTGGTTGTGGGACTATAAGAGTCCAAATTGTCTTGGAACTTTTCCACCCCATCCTCTTTGCCTATTATAAAAAAAATTAGGACGGCGAGGGAGCCACTGCATCCTGCATGCATTCGTGAATTGGGGACCTGCATGCCCCTCAAGCGTGACTTGCGTTGTTGCACGATTAAAACCGAGTGCCAAATCCATCCATTCGAACAACATCACGGTCATGCTCGAGAGGCACGCAGGCAGGGGATGATGAATGAGGCATGTCCCCTATATAAAAATACAAAGAGAGAAAACTCTGAATAATACCAAAGAGAGAAAAACTCTGAATAATATAAAAATAAAAATACAAAGAGAGAAAAAATCTGAATAATAACAAAGAGAAAAACTCTGAATAATAATAAGGCACACTATTATGCAGGACAAAAGGTAGCATAGGAGAAACTGCAATGCAGAACTTTCTTAAGAGGTGAGAATAGTATCAAGCCTTTTCTGTAGTTCACCCATCTCAAAATGTAATGGTTTCTTCGTTGTTGTCGACGACTTTCACATTACAATTAATGCAATTTGGGATTGTCTTTATATTGAGTAGATTCTTGCTGTTATTTTCTACGTGGCTGTTTTATCTTTGATCAAGTCTTGCATCCACACTTATGTTTGTGGCATGCCCGATGAATAATTTTTGTAGCTCAACCATATGATTAGCAACAAAAGTGGAACAAGGCTTCCAGACATTTTTTCTTCCTACTTCCCCTTTTGACAATGATTAGGTGGAATTTTCATTTCCTTTCCTGGTAATTACTAATTTTAAAACTTCATTTACTAGCATACCTCATGGTTATCTGGATGATTTGCAACTCTATATATATTGTTGGACAATGCCAAAATATAATTTGCTCAAGGAGATCCACAAAGCTCTTAATTTCTTCAATTATGCTTTTGCAGTCCAATTTGGGAAAATGGATTTTTTCAATGAATCAATGGAAAACCAGAGTACTTGGATTCCAACTTTTACAAATTTGAAGATCATGTGCTAGTTTGAGGCCTTGCTTTTGAAGTCCCCTCAATTGCTAGTTTATAGTTTTGGTTAAAAAATTTTGCAAATTTGTGGTTTCCTTTAAAGCTTCTGAGATTCCATCGCAATATAACCATAAACTGTACAATTATGGCTAGTAGTCTTATCTGTACATCCTTTAGAAGCTGAAATTTTAGGTGAAGGAAAATTAGGCATTTTTAAATTTCAACATTTTAAAAGTTCCAAGATCAATGCCTCAGTTTGAATCCATGCCGTCTCAAAGAGGTTTTCCAGAACCATCTTTTGTTCTTTTGTGAGCCACTTGCCAAGCAGATGGACAAGAAATGAACATCATAAGGTTTATATAGTTTTGTTCTTTGAGGGGAGTTTAATTATCTTCATTCCAGGAATTGTACATAGCAGGGTTTTTTCAACATTCTTTAATAGGGAGTGCTTGCTTTGGAGGAGGTTTTTTTTTAAAAACTTTTGTTTGATCTAAAGTATTTGCGAGTAAAAGCTTTTTTGAGATGAAACAACTATAAAGCCATTTAGAGCTATTAGCCTGCTAGGGTTTCGAACCAGGGTCTTCCTGGCACCGTGGCATCTCCACAAGTAGAACCTGCCCAACAGACTTTGAAGGAGGCTGTTAATTAAATTTTGAATGAATCATTCCTTTTATTATTGTTTTTCTCTATAATTCCAATATAAAGGGGCAATGGGGTATCAGGTGAGTTTTGTCTCCATTCAAAAAGTTTTATCCACATATTGGTTTCCAAATTGATTCCAACAAAGACAAAAACATTAGATTTTGATCCCATGGTTCTATCGGAACAGTTCTTTAGAAGTTGTGACAAGGAAGTTTCGGGTTTTAAATTTGGAATCCATTGTCTATTTCCGTTAGGCGGACTGTAGTATTATTGCACTCAAAAGAATTGCTAATTTCCAGGCATTCCCTTGTCATAATTATCGCTATTTATTTGTATTAAATAGTCTCTTAACTTATAATGATACTCTATCTTAGGAGAATATTCACATAATACTACAATTTTTGTGTTTATTTCTTCACTATGTTAGTGAGAATATCGGAGGCCGGCTAACTCCTAGAAAAAATGCATCTATGTACATACAAAAACGCATGAAAACATCCATAACAACATACATAACATGACAAGAGGTCGTAGTGTGGGGTCTACCAGATGAGGGATAAAAGTGATGAAACTGGCAGACAAGACCAAACATCCAGGAAAGGTAGGTAGGAGTTAACAGTGTTGTCAGGTCAGTTTTCCCGCCTC
This sequence comes from Sequoia sempervirens, assembly GCA_007258455.2. Lineage (NCBI taxonomy): Eukaryota > Viridiplantae > Streptophyta > Pinopsida > Cupressales > Cupressaceae > Sequoia > Sequoia sempervirens. The sequence continues at coordinate 27,255 of VDFB02375567.1, read as the reverse complement.
CTGTCGGCTGATAAAACTGGGTCCCTTGGCATGCCCGTGAAGTTTCGCTTTCAAAGCTTTTTTATGGCATGGGAAAATTGGAGGTGGACTGACATGTGCATTTTTGGTTTGGAGAAAGAAGGGTGAACACACAATGAGTTTCCAGTCTACACATTCAAAGTTGAAGGTTGGAGTGCACGTGGAGGAGTTGGAGGAGAAAACCGACCAAATCGAGGTGTTTTTTTGCAGTCTACACGTTGTAAGCTGAAGTTTGGAGTGCACGTGGAGGAGTCAGAGGAGAAAACCGACCAAATCGAGGTGAGGGGTGCTAACGAATTCGGTTGTAGAGGGTTTTACAACACCTTGTAATTTGTAATTTGGGAAACACAATATGGGATTTCAATTATTTGAATGTCCTTGTTTAAATGTATGAATGCCTTCAAAATCAAACATTTCATTGTTGTGTTTAAATTTTGGATGATTGAAAAAAAAAGTGCACAAAATAATTGTATTTTGGAAACCACAATGTGGGTCTTCAGTTATTTGAATCTCCTTGTTTAAATGTAAAGGGTTGCCTCACAGTGGATTGCTTGCTTCTTAACACCTAGGGTTTTGCAAGATGGAGTTTTACAAAATAGTATGAATGTCTTGAAAATCACACATTCAATTGTTGTGTTTAAATTTTGCATGATTGAAAAAAAAAAGTGCACACAATAATTGTAATTTGGAAAACATAATGTGGGTCCTTAGTTGTTTGAATCTCCTTGTTTAAATGTAACGAGTTGCCTCACAATGGGTTGCTTGCTTTTTAACACCTAGGGTTTTGCAAGATGGAGTTTTACAAAATAGTATGAATGTCTTGAAAATCACACATTCCATTGTTGTGTTTAAATTTTGCGTGATTGAAAAAAAAAAGTGCACAAAATTAAAGTAATTTGGAAAACACAATGTGGGTCTTCAGTTGTTTGAATCTCCTTGTTTAAATGTAACGGTTTTCCTTACAATGGGTTGTTTGCTTCTTAACACCTAGGGTTTTGCAATATGGAGTTTTACAAAAAAATATGAATGTCTTGAAAATCACACATTTCATTGTTGTGTTTAAATTTTGCATGATTAGAAAAAAAAAGTGCACAAAATAATTGTAATTTGGAAAACACAATGTCGGTTTTCAATTATTTGAATCTCATTGTTTAAATGTAAAGGGTTGTCTCATAGTGGGTTGCTTGCTTCTTAACACCTATGGTTTTGCAACATGGAATGTTAGAAAATAGTATAAATATCTTCAAAATTACGCATCCATTGTTGTATTTAAATTTCGCATAATTGAAAAAAAAAGTGCACAAAACAATTGTAATTTGGAAAACACAATGTTGGTTTTCAGTTATTTGAATCTCCTTGTTTAAATGTAAAGGGTTCTCTCTGTAGACACCTAAATTTGGACACTTAATTTATCCAAATTTATCCCCTTTCGTCTAAACATCCCCTTATGCGCATTAATTAAGTAATATCACTATTATTTAATTAATCCCTCTAAAGTTCTTTTAATCCCTAAGGTATTTAGTTAAATAATTAAATACCTTCCCCCTTTCATTAATTCCCTTTATGTCACATCCTCCATCATTTTTACTTAATCCTAATCCATCTTCTAATCTCATAATTAGGGGTGTGCATATGTCTAATCCTTGATTAGAATGTGTCACATCCTCCAACTTTTGAAAGTTGGCCTCTAATCTCTCTTAGCCGCCTAACCCTCCTCTAATTCTTCATTAACTAGCCTAATCAACTTCTCAAAGAATTTTTAATTCCTTTTATCTATCCAAGGAATATTAAATTCTTTTTTCTCTTCCCCATGTGATCTTTGACTTGTCACATCAAGTCACATGTGAAATCTAATCCTCTTCTAATCTTCATTAATTAGTCTAATCAAAAACTTGCACAACCTTAATCACTCCATGTCACTTAATCAAGTCAACCCTATTAAATGCTTTATCTTTTTGAACAAGGCATCTCCATTCCCCATGTGAATTTTTAATTCACATTTAATCCCCCAATGCATTTGAAGGAATTTTAAATTCCTTCTCTCATCCCCATGAGAATATTTGAGGAATTTTTAATTCCCCACATGTCCTCTCATCCACATGGGGACAAGTACCTCCTTTATGAGGAGATCTTGTCCCAATCCCAAGGTACTATGTACCCCCTCCATGTCATGTACTATCCTTCCACCTCATGTCCACATCCCCCTTTTTAAGCCATATCACATGCCACATGTCAAGATGTGAGGACTTGTGAGTTTTCAACTCACCTTGGCCCCACATCTTGATCTTGGTGGCTCAATCTTGACCATTCATTTCCCTAGAGATTTCCAAAATCTTTATAAATACCCTCTTTTCTCTCATTTTGGAGAGATCATGCATTGTATCCAAACTTTTACAAATTTTTCTTAGAATCCATACTTAGCCATTTTCATGCTTGCACTCACTTGCATCCACCTTCATATCATCATTTAGCTTGCATCCCTTGCCATCCAAGGAGCACACAACACCAAAGATCGAAGGGCCAACCAAAGGATCGATTTGACACAAGGTAAAATGTTTCATTTGTTGTTTTTATATTGTGTTAATCTAACTAGGCTAATCTTGAGGTGTAGGTTATTTTTAGTGTTATTTGCATTACTTTGCTTGCTACTCATTTTCTAGCACCCAAATTCGACCTATCACATTTCTGGCACGCCCGGTGGGACCCACAAACGGGTCTCTTGCTTTTATGTTTTCTATTTTTTGACTTTTTGTAGGTACAAGTTACAGAGGGGCGGACCTGACCTGACAGACAGACAGACCTGCCCTCCACAGGTGGACCTGACCGACTCCAGGGGCAGACCTGCCCTCCATAGGCAGCAAAAAGTGGGTTTTTGCAAAATTTTCACGAATAGGCAGACCCGACCTGACAGACAGGCGGACCCGCCCTCCACAGGCGGACCTGACCCACTCCAGGGGCGGACCTGCCCTCCACAGACAGCAAAAAGTGGGTTTTGCAAAATCTTCACGAATAGGCGGACCCGACCTAATAGACAGGCGGACCCACCCTCCACAGGCAGACCTGACCCACTCCAGGGGCGGACTTGCCCTCCACAAACAGCAAAAAGTGGGTTTTTGCAAAATTTTCACGAATAGGCAGACCCGACCTGACAGACAGGCAGACCCGCCCTCCACAGGCAGACCTGACCCTCTCCAGGGGCGGACCTGCCCTCAACAGACAACAAAAAGTGGGTTTTTGCAAACTTTTCATGAATAGGCAGATTTTCCCTAGGCAATTTTTTTTTAGAAGGTAAAATTTTGATTTTTCGCAATCCTTTGGTTGTTTTGAGGGTTTTTAACCCCTAATTTAGGTATATAATGTAATTAGGGGGTGTCAATCAACCTTGTTTGGTATGTTTTCTAGGTGGGCTATTTGACGTATCCAATCCCCTTGCGCCATTCGGCGATCTTGGGTGACGAGAAATCATAGCTTACCACGTCTTTGAGTCTCCCCTTTTATTTTTCTTAGCGGGACCTGCTTGGGGATTTCATCACCCCAAGGGACAATTCCAACCACGCGTACCGGCGGGGTATATAAAGGGGGGAGAGCAAAAGTTGTACCTCAATCCAACCACGTTGTAATTGGTGAAGCATCGGGATGATGTGAAGAGTTGGTCCGAGCCTTTTAGGTTCCCGACTCATGCTTGTAACGGGTTGGTGTTCATGGTTTGGGTCTCACGTACCGAGTGTATATTGAGGACTCCTTAGTAACCATGTTCGTCCTAGATTAGAGGACTTTGTTGACCATACCCTCTCTACTAGACTTAGGCTCGTACTGTCTGATTTGTCTTCTTTATGTGAAACCAATGATTATTTGATTTATTTCACTCACCCATAATATTTCGCTTGATAATTGTTGTGTTTTGAGTCCGTTGCCTTGGTCTTTTGCTGAAAAATAGGTCAAACCTCACAAACAGCCGGATATGCCCCCTTTGTGAAAAATTTGACCGACTTTTGCTCCTTGGGCGGACTTGCCCTCATCTAGGGGCGGACTTAACTTTCAAACCAATCCTTTTTGGAGTCTGTCTTGGACTTTTTTAATTAGTTTTTCACCTTTGGGCGGACCTGACCCACCTTTGGGCGGACTTGACCTGTTGACCAAGTTTTTTCAAGCCTATTTTGACCTAATTTGCTTAGTTTTTCACCTTTGGGCCGATCTGACCCACCTTTGGGTGGAATTGACCTGTTGACCAAGCTGTTTCAGGCCTGTTTTGACCTAATTTGCTCAGTTTTTCACCTTTGGGCAAACTTGACCCACCTTTGGGCAGACTTGACCTGTTGACTAAGATGTTTCAGGCCTATTTTGACCTAATTTGCTCAGTTTTTCACCTTTGGCCAGACCTGACCCACAAATAGACGGACTTGAGCCACCTTTAGGTGGACTTGACCCACCTTTAGGCAAACCTGACCCACAAATAGGCGGACTTGACCCACAAACAGGCGGATTTTCCCTGACAAACAACCATATATGCCTCGCCATTTGCACATTGTTTACCCATTTTCCTTCGTTCAAGCACCAATCTTCTTGATTTTTTGTGCTCTTTCCAACAACATATACCACTTCATACTTTTGAGAAGTTTTCTGGAGCACCTTTTCCTTCCTCATTCGCCTTCTCGAGGGGGCATACCCTATCATTCTCTCTCAATCTTCCATCATAAACCTTCCCTTACGAGACCAAAGCATCCCCTCTAGACAGCCCTCCAGAAAACCATACTTTTTCCCCTCTGGAGCCATACCCACCCTCCTCCAAAGCCATACCTTCCCTCCTCACAGTCTCAATCAATCATCTACTCGTTCCGAGTAATCTATCATTCATTCTGAGCCTTCATCTTCTCGTTTCGAGCATCATTCTTGGTCTGAGTAGTCATTCATCCATTTTGATCATCCGTTTACTCATTCTGAGTAAATGCTCATCCATTTAACACATCCTTTCATCATTTCAAACTCTCGTTCTATCATTTTGATCATCCATTTACTCGTTCTAAGTAAATGTTCATCCATTTAACACATCCTTTCATCATTATGAACTCTCGTTCTATCATTCTGATCATCTGTTTACTCATTCTGAGTAAACGCTCATCCATTTAACACATCCTTTCATCATTCTGAACTCTTGTTCGAGTAAACGTTCATCCATTTCACACCTTCGTCTATCATTTCAAACTCTCATTCTATCATTCCTATCATCCAGTTACTCGTTCTGAATAAATGTTTCAAACCTCCTTCCTATCATTTTGAACTCTCGTTCAACAGTCCTAATCAATTGATTACTCATTCCGAGTAATCTATCATCCATTCTGAGCCTTCATCTTCTCATTTCGAGAATCATTCATCTATTTTGAGCAGTAGTTTACTCATTCCAAGTAGTCATTCATTTGTCATGGTCAATCTTTTACTCATTTTGAGTACTCATTTATCCATCCATTTCTCCAATAAAATCATTGTTTTCCCCATCCAAATCCCCTGAACTTCATCTCGGGTTATTATCCAAATTGACCTAAGTGTCTAATCTGATCGTCATCATCAACATCCTCTTAGGATTGTCATCCATCCTAAGTTAATCATCATCGTCGGCCCAATCAATCCATTTTCAATCTCAAAGTGGATTCGGTGCCACAATCATACATTTATCCTTTAATCCGATCAATCAACATCCTAAGTCACCTAGGATAATCTCTAAATGGGGTTTACAGTCCCTCTCATCATCCTATCTGATCCATCAGTCAATCTTATCTATCAATCGATCAATCGTATCCAATCCAATCGCAGCCTTATCCAATCACCTTCGACCCAATCAATTTACTTCCATCTCAAAGTAGATTTGGTGTCGTAATCATCCTTTGATAATCAAATCCAATTGCCAGAATCAATCCCACCGCATCATCCAATCATCCTAATCTGAGCTTTAATCCAATCTCGATCCGAGCTTTAGTCCATTTCCATCCAAAATATTTATCCATCCTCTTTTCCCTTTTATCATCATGAATTCTTATCCTCCATCAATAGTGGTCAAGGGAAACCCTAATTACGTCAACAATGATAACGAAAGTCTTGTCGATCAAGAAGAATGTGACATGGATCCCCTTGACACTGTCATTGCTAGTAAGTTTTCTTCACCCACTTTCCAAAATCCAATCATCCCTTCGAGTTATGCTGTTATGTATTCATCCATGCCTAATCATGCTCCCTATGCTACCTATGACAAGGGATACCCATCATATCCATCATATCCTTCATCTACATCATCCTCTTACCCTAGTCCGCCATCACAATACCCCTATCCTAATCCCCCGTCCACATCCTCCTATCTCAATCCTTCATCTGCATATACCCCCTACCCTAATCCTACGTTTGCATCAACCTATCCTAATCTAACATCCATATCCGCTTATCCTAATCTGACATCCGCAGTTTCCTATCTCCATCCGCCACCTCAATCTCCCCATCCTAATCCACCATCCCAATACCCTTACTACAATCTGCCACCCGCATCCTCATGTCCTAATTCACCATGCCAATACCCCTATCTTAACCTTTCATCTAATCTTAATCCCCCATCTATTCCCACTTTTGCATCCAATCCCATTCCCCCATCTAATCCTAATCCACCAACCCATAGTCCTAATCCCCCACTAATCCATAATCCCTCATCCACTCCTTCCACACCATCTCAGCCTAGAGTATGCAAGTCTCTCATTTTAGAAGTTCTCCAAGGACTTATAACAAATAAGACATCTCCCACTCCACAACTTGAAGTTGTGGAATCATGCCATCTCAACCCATCATCCACAGTCATTAGTGATGAGACTCTTCTCCACCCAACACCTATCATTGATGTTACCACCCCTAGCACCACTCAAACTATCGAAACCATCACATCCTTTGAATCCACTGAGCCACCATCTCCTACCATCACATCTACCGAATCCATTGAACACCCACTTCCTACTCCAAGAGTAGTCAAACACATTGACGACACCCATATCCAATCCACTTCTCCCACTCCTAGTGTCACTAAAATCCATTCTGATGACTGCATCGAATCCTCCATCCTTCAATCTCCCCAACTTGAAGAGTCTCTCCAACACTCTGTCATCCTGCCATCCACACAAGAGGAGTCATGCCAAGAGTCTAATCCAAAGCATGCCAACATATCCCCTTCTCTAGATCAAGATCCTACCATCTCATCTAATCCACCTCAAGATCACAGTCCCCATCCATTCCATTCCATGACCCCCTTTTCATTCAAGATTCCACCACTCCATCTCCATCTCCATCGCATGAGCTCGCTACCACAAATCCAAATCCTATCATATCCCCTAATCCCTCTCCTGCTACCACCCATCCAAATGCTAATACCCCATCATCTCCTCTTATGATCCCCCATCATCGCCTAAAACTACTATCCCCACATCGCTTGCATATCCCCTTGGTACTCTCACATTCTTCCATGGTGGCCTCCTTGCAGAAGAAAAATGTAGTGTATTTACCACCCATCATCTTCCACCTAATAACGGACTTGCATCATGTTTTCAGAATAACACAAATCCTATCATGGATCGCATGCTCAAGAACATGAACTATCAAGGAAAAGGTCTTGGCCTTCATGAGCAAGGTATTTTAGAGCCCATCCAAGTCAAAGAACAAATCTGCATGCAAGGTCTTGGACCTATTTCCCAAGACTCACAATCTAAAGATGTTGGTACAACCTCTAGACGTCCTCAACGAGCCTTTTCCAAAAGAAATACTAGCTCTTCCCATCACTCCGCCAGATCATATGTTTCCATCCCTCCTCCTCTATCGTATCACCTCAAAACAACTGTCCATATTCCTCCTTCGTCTGCTCCATCCATTTTGGGTCCTTACATCCCTCCATCCACCATCTCCCATCCTTCATCTACTCCATCCATCTTGGGTTCTTATGTTCCTCCACCCACGCCGTCTACTTTGGGTCATATATCCCAAAATCACTTCCTCCATCTCATCCTTTCATCCATCATAAACATCCCTCTCGCATGTCCCCTAATCAAGATCAACAAAGGCACATACCTACACATCCTCCATCTACACATAATCCTCGTCATCCTACCTCCATTTCTCCACATCGTCCATCTCCTCACACCCATCCCATTGCTACTAAACGAACTTTGGATGCTAACATAAAAATACATAAATCTAAACATCCACACGAATCTAACGCTCCCCATGTCCCCTCTAAAAGACATGGTGAAGAGAAGAAAAATAAAATCCACAATCCAAATCAAATCCATTGGCCGCAAAGGCCCACCAAAGAAAAAATCAAAACCATGTGGATCCCAAAGAAAAAAGGTGCAATACCTTCAAAAGAAAAATCCATAACAACATCCAAAGTTGCTAATCTGAAAGTTAACCATGCACCCCCTTCATATCCTAAATCTGTTTTGGGTCCTTATGTCCCAAAATTCATTATCCCATCTCCTCCATTATCCCCGCATTCTCCATCCATTAACCCTCTTATCTTTTCACATCCACCCCCACATGTGCCAATGTTGGTCCTGAGCACATCTCCCCATCACACATCCACCCCATCATTCTATCCATCCCCTTTTTAGCATACCATCCATTACCCCACATATCTCCCCCATCAAATCCCTCTAATTCATCCATTTGCCTAATCCATTTATCCTAATAAGGTTGTACCAACATCCAACAGTCAGTTTGAACATGGGCTCTTAATACCTCATATAGAACTTGATGCTTGAGTCTTTCATCCATATCCTTATCATATGTCTTCCAAATCTACTTATTCGTCTCCCTATCCTTATCCATTTTCATCCCCCTGCTATCCAAAAATCCAAAAAAAAGTCCAAAAATCCAAAAAAGTTCAAAAATCCAAAAAAGTCAAAAAATAAAATAGTAAATAGAAACAATCCATCCAATGGTGAAAACTTGGAAAACAAGCGTCTTGGATAAGTACCATGATGAAAACCTGGCAAACAAGCGTCATGCGTAAATCCCCATCTGCACTTGGGGGCAGTTTCTTGATATGCATTCTCTCCATCCACTATGCTTCCTGCTATGCTTCAAGCTATGCACCCATCTTCTTGCTATACGTCCTCTTCATTCATCCCCTCCATCTTTCCTATCTTACACATCTTGCTTGGCATATCTCATTTATCCCGTCCCTCCATCCTTCTTGTGATCTTGATAAAAAAAAAATAGGGGCACCTATCTATGCATGCTTTGGACACCTCTTGGTATCCATTCCCTTCACACATGCTCTATCATATCTCTTAATCACCCACCCTATCCTCCTCCAGCTATCTCCTTCATTTTCCCATCTTCCATCTCTCATGCCTCATTATACATGACATATCTCGAGTCAGGGCATTTATCTTCCTTTGTGATATAGTCCTTGGAGACATCATTCATTCCATCAGAGCAATCCCTTCAGTTTCCTATCTTCATCTCTTTATCGTTATATCCATCTCCCCATCCTTATCCCTTTATCCAATCCATCCAAACAATACTTTTCCTCCCCCCATCCTCTCTCCTCATCCCATCTCATAACCCCTTGTCATTGGTATCTAGCTATAGGCTACTCTCCACGCAATCCAATGCCATATATCTTATCGTCATCACTTATGCTTCTTTTACACATCTTTTCCATCTCCTATCCTTTCTCATCATTCATCTCTCCATCATATCATCCTACCAATTCATCTTTTGATGATTTGAATAACTATCCCATCCCTGAGCTTTGTGTAGTCACCATCCTTTGATCCAATCCCACAGGTCTATCTTGTCCCATCATGTCGGTCCAATCATTTTATCCCCTTACCTAGGGTTATCTCATCATCTTTTATCCATCACTTGTCTTTGGTCTTTCATCAAACTACATTGCCCTTGCGCTTTCACGTAGGCAAGGTCAATCATTTGATCCGCCCCCGAGGTTCCATCATCGGTCTTTCTGCTTTTTCCATCTGATCCTTTATCATCTATCATCAGTCTTCATATCTTGTTCCTATTATCTGTCTCATATTGGTCATCCATCGAGGTATTCATCATCCTTTTTCTGCTTTTGTCCATGGTTTATCATTATCCTTTTATCGAACTACGAGGGCTTTGCACGTCCACGTAGGCAAGGCTAATCTTTGATCAGCCCCCCTAGGTCGCTAGGATGTGTCAATCTCCCATCTTGTGTCTTGTCTTCCTAGTGTCGTGTCATCAAGTTATGCCCTTATCTATCCTGTTCTTCACAAATGAGATCCACTTGTCTCATGAGATCCAATCGATTTTGAATATCCTGTGTCATATCGATCTTTCAGTTTAGTATCCATCATCGGTCTCAACAGGATGCATCCTTCCTAATAGACCTCATCAATCCCATCCATCCCCGTGATATTATGGCAAAGGACGTTTGAAATTGATTGTGATCTTTTGATGCTTTTGGCTTTTGTTTATCATTTGAGCTCCCTATCATCACTTGTCATGGTCACCTTGATCCATCATATCATGGTGTGCTTTGACTAGTCAACATAGGGGTGTATCTTGATCTTTTTTTTGTCTTCTTAGTTATCTCACGTAGTACCCACCAAGACCCCCAAGGTCTTGTGTTACGCTAGGGAATCCTTGTGTGCTTGTGGTTATCCCAATAACTGGCCCGAACAAGGTCATTGCGACTTTGGAGTGTTGGGATAGCCTTCTTGTTTGATGTGTTTGTTTCATACATTAGACACTAATCTGCCTTGGTCCTTTATACCTTGGTGCATCGTGTTTTTTGCTATAGTAAAACTCAATGCTCCTAAAGATGGAAAATTGCATTTGGATTGCATTTCATCCCCCATCATATTATCTATCAAAATCCCCCCATCCATTCATCCTTCATCACACTCCCCTCCCAATCTTCCATCACATTGCATCATCTTCTTCATCTCCCCTTGCATCACCTCATCCATTTTGAGAGCACACTCATATTCCCTTGAACCCGCATGTCCTCTCGAGGGGGCATCCTTCATCCCTAACTTTCATCTTCACCCCCATCATCTTCCCTTTCTAGTCACTCCTTTGAATGACTGGGGCATCTTTCCCAATCTAACCATCTTCTTCTAAGTTCTATGTTTTAATATTCTTTGAAATAATGCTACTTCGTAACACCATCTCAAAGAGAGGAAAAATGTAGACACCTAAATTTGGACACTTAATTTATCCAAATTTATCCCCTTTTGTCTAAACATCCCCTTATTCGCATTAATTAAGTAATATCACTATTATTTAATTAATCCCTCTAAAGTTCTTCTAATCCCTAAGGTATCTAGTTAAATAATTAAATACCTTCCCCCTTTCATCAAATGAATTAAATAAATATGACATTTATTTAATTCCCTTTATGTCACATCCTCCATCATTTTTACTTAATCCTAATCCATCTTCTAATCTCATAATTAGGGGTGTGCATATGTCTAATCCTTGATTAGAATGTCTCACATCCTCCAACTTTTGAAAGTTGGCCTCTAATCTCTCTTAGCCACCTAACCCTCCTCTAATTCTTCATTAACTAGCCTAATCAACTTCTCAAAGAATTTTTAATTCCTTTTATCCATCCAAGGAATATTAAATTCTTTTTTCTCTTCCCCATGTGATCTTTGACTTGTCACATCAAGTCACATGTGAAATCTAACCCTCTTCTAATCTTCATTAATTAGTCTAATCAAATACTTGCACAACTTTAATCACTCCATGTCACTTAATCAAGTCAACCCTATTAAATGCTTTATCTTTTTGAACAAGGCATCTCCATTCCCCATGTGAATTTTTAATTCACATTTAATCCCCCAATGCATTTGAAGGAATTTTAAATTCCTTCTCTCATCCCCATGAGAATATTTGAAGAATTTTTAATTCCCCACATGTCCTCTCACCCACATGGGGACAAGTACCTCCTTTATTAGGAGATCTTGTCCCAATCCCAAGGTACTATGTACCCCCTCCATGTCATGTACTATCCTTCCACCTCATGTCCACATCCCCTTTTTAAGCCATATCACATGCCACATGTCAAGATGTGAAGGCTTGTGAGTTTTCAACTCACCTTGGCCCTACATTTTGATCTTGGTGGCTCAATCTTGACCATTCATTTCCCTAGAGATTTTTAAAATCTCTATAAATACCCTCTTTTTTCTCTCATTTTGGAGAGATCATGCATTGTAGCCAAACTTTTACAATTTTTTCCTAGAATCCATACTAAACCATTTTCATGCTTGCACTCACTTGCATCCACCTTCATATCATCATTTAGCTTGCATCCCTTGCCATCCAAGGAGCACACAACACCGAAGATCGAAGGGCCAACCAAAGGATCTATTCGACACAAGGTAAAATGTTTCATTTGTTCTTTTTATATTGTGTTGAATCCAACTAGGCTAATCTTGAGGTGTAGGTTGTTTTTAGTTTTATTTGCATTACTTTGCTTGTTGCTCATTTTATAGCACCCAAATTTGACCTATTACATTTATCATTTGTGTTATTTCCTTTTATTATTAATTCTCTATCATCCTGCTCTCCCAACCTGTGCACAATTGGTCTGGTCACTTTGATGTGCTCCCATGCCCAAACCTGTAGTAGTGTCATATGGGCCATGCTTAGTGCCTTCCAGTAGCATACCCGATGCATGTCCCGGTACAGCTACGCCAGCATGCATGTCCCCCACTCGAACTGCCCCTCCCGACCCTCGATGATATGTCGAATCACCTCGATGAACCTGAGATGTAGAAATTGCCCACTCCGGTCTGGCACTAGGATCCCGCTAATCAGTCCCATTAAGTATAAGGACAAAACTGACATCCCCCTACAAGACAACATCCTATCCACATCCAACTACCCCCGCTTAACCGGTAGATCGTCACTCCCAAAAATAACGTGCACAGACTCATCCAGCGCCTTGCCCTCTGACCCATACTCGCTAATCGCAAGCCCGACTATGGGTAGCCTCAAAATCTGCCAAACATCCTCTAAGGTCACTTTCATCTCCCCGATCGGTAGGTGGAATGTCAATGTCTCTAAGTCCCAGCGCTCTATCAAGGCTGTCAGCATGGCCCTGTGGGCCTTTATCATCGGATATGTCAGCATATGGAGTAATCCTGCCTCTACCAGTCGCTGGTGCTCCACACCTATTATCCGTGTTATGCATGTTGCCAAAACCTCAGACCGTCTCTCCCGCGTTCGCAGACTCTCCACCTTCTGCAACCATCACAACCGCAGTTTGTCAGTTTTCTTTTTTTTATCTTGTTATGAAGTCTTTGGCCTCCTAGATTTTCTCTTCTCTCTCCCTTCTCTCTTCCCTCATCCCATCTTTTCCCCCATGTCCGGGTGGAACCGCCCCGCATTTGGGCAGACTCGCCTGAGCTTGTGGGTGGACCCGCCCCCGCACGCGAGCGGACCCACCCAGCTCCTGGGCGGACCCTCCCTCGCGTCCAAGCGGACCCACTCGGCTCGTGGGCGGACCTACCCAGGCCCGAGCGGACTTGCTCAGGCCTCCTAGGCAGCACTCCACAAGTCCGGGGCAGACCCGCCCGCTTGGCTGGGCAGACCCGCTCGGGCCGTATGGGTGGCGCTCCGCCAGGCCGGGGCAGACCCGCCCTCCTGGCTGGGTGGCCCCACTCGGTGCGCCCGGGTGGCACTCCACTAAGCCGGGGTGGACCCGCCCACGCAGCTGGGCAGACCCGCCTGGGCCCGGTTGGCCCCCCACCTCGCCCACCCATCCCTTCTACAACGTCCCTAACCTGCCCTACCCACAGCCAAATACGCACAAACATTTCACTCTAACCCATTTTTCATCCCAACCCCCAACCCAAAACCCATGTTTTTGTTTTTGAAACAAATTAGCCAAATTAAACGAAAACACAAAGTGAGGTTTCGGCCTAACCTGTCGTGGCACGACACACTCCTCGAAGAACCGCCGCCTCTCGTCCCCCCGGTGAATGATGTCTGAATCATACTCTAGCATCATGTCTCCTCCCTCTTGCTCTCTCCTCTTCTTGCTCTTCTCCTCACTTGATAGTTGTCCAAATGAGGAGAAATAACCCCCTCACTTCCCTTTTATAGTTTTTCCCTCCCTTTTTCACTTTTTACATAAAAGGCTTTTTTTCCCTTTATTTAGCCTTTTTGGGCTTCAACTAATTCCCTCCCCCCTTGTCTTCTTGGGGCCGCCATTTCCACACTGTCAACCCGTTTCCCTCCATTTAAACGCTAATCTTCTCAATTTTTCGCGGTCTTTCCATTGACATATACCACCTAATCCTTTTGAGAAGTTGCCTGGGGCCCTTTTTCCAGTCCTGTCCCCTTCTCGAGGGGGCATACCCTACCATTCTCTCCCAATCTTCTGTCATAGGCCTTCCCTTGTGAGACTGGGGCATCCCCTTTGGTTCTCCTCTGTTTGGGTAGCTCATAATCTCTCATGTTGGGGCATCTCTTTTCCAGGCACTTCTTCCATAGTGTCGTCTGTATTTTATTTTTCTTCGAAACCCTATTATCCTAATAGTGTTTCGAAGAGGGGAAAAATATAGACATCCAAATTTAACCACTTCAATATGGTCAAAGTCATATTCTTAACTATCCCTTTGCTCTTCTTAATCATCCTTTTGCCGATATTAATTAAATCATTCATTTAATTAATATTGTATCTTGCATAAGGTTTTCTAAAATATTTAATTCAGTAAATACTTTTCCCCTATTTCCTCTCTAAATTAAATAAATGCACCACTTTATTTAATTTAGTTATATTATCTTTTAGAATTTTTAAATTTACTTTTAAAATTCCCCTTTTTCTCTCTCATTGTCACATCCTCCAACTTTTACAAGTTGGCCTCTAATCCCTCTTAGCAATCTAACCCTCTTTCTTAGTCATAATTAATTTATGATTAAGATGTGCACACCCCTAATCATCATTAGGGTCCCATCCTCCATAATTTCCCACTTGTCTCTAATGAGTCCTTAATTAGTCTAATCAAGTACTTGCACAACCTTAATCACCTAATTAGGTCATCTCCAATCCCCATATCATTTATGGAATGTGTCCTTAGTCAACTTCATTAAAAGTTTTCTATTTTTGAACAAGGCATCTCCATTCCCCATGTGAATTTTTAATTCATATTTAATCCCCCAATATATTTAAAAGAATTTTAAATTCCTTCTTTCTTCCCCATGAGAATATTTGAGGAATTTTTAATTCCCCACTTGTCCTCTCACCCACATGGGGACAAGTACCTCATTTATGAGGAGATCTTGTCCCAATCCCAAGGTATTATGTACCCTATCCATGTCATGTACTATCCTTCCACCTCATGTACACATCACCCTTTTTAAGCCATATCACATGCCACATGTCAATATGTGAGGGCTTATGAGTTCTCAACTCACCTTGGCCCTACATCTTGATCTTGGTGGCTCAATCTTGACTGTCCATTTCCCTAGAGATTTCCAAAATCTCTATAAATACCCTCTTTTTTCTCTCATTTTGGAGAGATCATGCATTGTAGCCAAACTCTTACAAATTTTTCCTAGAATCCATACTTAGCCATTTTCATGCTTGCACTCACTTGCATCCACCTTCATATCATCATTTAGCTTGCATCCCTTGCCATCCAAGGAGCACACAACACCGAAGATCGAAGGGCCAACCAAAGGATCGATTCGACACAAGGTAAAAGGTTTCATTTGTTGTTTTTATATTGAGTTGAATCCAACTAGGCTAATCTTGAGGTGTAGGTTGTTTTTAGTGTTATTTGCATTACTTTGCTTGTTGCTCATTTTCTAGCACCCAAATTCGACCTATCACACTCTCATGGTGGGTTGCTTGTTTTTTAACACCTACGGTTTTGCAACATGGAATGTTACAAAACAATATGAATGTCTTGAAAATCATACATTCCATTGTTGTGTTTAAATTTTGCATGATTGAAAGAAAAAAGTGCACAAAATAATTGTAATTTGGAAAACACAATGGTGGTTTTCAGTTATTTGAAACTCCTTGTTTAAATGTAAAGGGTTGTCTCACGGTGGGTTGCTTACTTCTTAACACCTACGGTTTTGCAACATGGAATGTTACAAAACAATATGATGTCTTCAAAATCACACATTCCATTGTTGTGTTTAAATTTTGTATGAGTGAAAAAAAAGTGCACAAAATAATTATAATTTGGAAAACACAATGGGGGGTTTCAGTTATTTGAATCTCGTTGTTTAAATGTAAAGGGTTGACTCATGGTTGGTTGCTTGTTTCTTAACACCTACAGATTTGCAATATGGAATGTTACAAAACCGTATGAATGTCTTGAAAATCACACATTCCATTGTTGTGTTTAAATTTCGCATTATTGAAAAAAAAGTGCACAAAATAATTGTAATTTGGAAAACATAATGGTGGTTTTTTAGTTATTTGGATCTTCTTGTTTAAATGTAAAGGGTTGTCTCACGGTGGGTTGCTTGCTTCTTAACACCTATGGTGTTGCAACATGGAATGCTACAAAACAGTATGAATGTCTTCAAAATCATACTTTCCATTATTGTGTTTAAATTTCACATGAGTGAAAAAGAAAGTGCACAAAATAATTGTAATTTGGAAAACACAATGGTGGATTTCAATTATTTGAATCTCCTTGTTTAAATGTGAAGGGTTGTCTCATGGTGGGTTGCTTGCTTTTAACACCTACAGTTTTGCAACATGGAATGTTACAAAATAGTATGAATGTCTTCAAAATCACACATTCCACTATTGTGTTTAAATTTCGCATGATTGAAAAAAAAAAGTGCACAAAATAATTGTAATTTGGAAAACACAATGGCAGTTTCCAGTTATATGAATCTCCTTGTTTAAATGTAAAGGCTTGTTTCACAGTGGGTTGCTTGCTTCTTAACACCTACGATGTTGCAACATGGAATGTTACAAAACAGTATGAATGTCTTCAAAATCACACATTCCATTGTTGTGTTTATTTTTTCAGCTTCTTGTCTTTTATATTGCATTTGTGTGTCAACACCATTAATTAAAATCCTTTTATTTCAATGATAAATTTTTTGTTTAATGTTTTAATTTCTTTTCCAAGTGGTTAATTGTAGTGTTTATATTTTTTTACTTCAGTTTCAACAATTCCAACTATTGCTTTTGCATCTGCAAGTTGACTAGTCACACATTTTTGCTCATCCCCATTGTTGTTACCTATTATCACCCCCTAACATTCATTTTCATGAGCTTCTACCTTCTATTTCATATCTTTTATATGTAGCTTTGGAGAAATTGCTACCTCATCAGCCCTTAGGACATCACCATCCATTTTTTGATAGAGTTTTGAATGTTTTCAATACTTTTGTGTAGCTTTGCAGTTGCTCTTTACTTAGCTTTGAGAGTGTCTTTCTAATTAGAGAATGTGGATGTTTTATGTTTGATAAGTTATTTACAAAACTTGTCTACCTTTTCACATAGGGCTTTCATGTCTCCAGCCAACTGATTCTCTTTTTTTGCTCGAAGATCTATTTTTTCCTTTTCATTATCATCTATTTCGAATTGTATTTGTTCCATGGAATTCTTAAGTTGAAGAATCTTTGACTTCATTTTTTCGACTCCACTTATAGCATCATCTCTCACTTTTTTTCTTGCATAAATTCATATGGAATACAAAATTTATTGACTTTATCCACTTTTGCATTGGCATTTTCCCATTGCACATACTGTACAATGCTCCTTCGTCAAGTTGTCAAGTGCAAGAACAATCACGTCAGTTGATACATTATCTATCTTATTCACTTTGGTCTACTTATTTTCAAGTGTTTTTAGAGCAGATTCTTTTTTCATTACATACTTTTTACTACTTGTTGCTTGAGTTCTACATTGCCATATGCCCATTGTGGATACTACACACACCTTCCTCAACTTCTCAACAACATTGAGTCTCTTTAATCAATACAATATCTGTCTCATTCACTATGGTCTGCTTCTTTTCAAGTATTTCTATAGCAAATTCCTTTGTCATTTCATACATTCTAGTACCAGTTGTGTCTAATTTTGCATTGTCATTTTCCCATTGCACATACTTCAAATGCTCCTTCTCTAACTTCTCAAGAGGAGGAAGAATCTCTTCAATCAATACATTATATATCTCATACAGTTTGGTTTGTTTCTTTTCAAGTGTTTTTAGGGATGTTTCCTTATTCATTTCATACATTCTAGTACCCGTTGGCTCTTGAAGTATTAAGAAGATCTCAGGTTCGTCAACCCACGACATTTTCCAACATTGAATTATCAATAGACAAAATGAGTGTAATGAAAACCTTACAATACCAATGTAAGAAAAGGAACCTTGAAAATTTACCAAGACTATTACTTATAGTATGAATTGCGTTTGGATTTTGTCATATCATTAAAATATAGGCAAGTAGGAAAACATAGTGGATTGCGAGTAGTTTGTTGAGCTTGTACAAATCTAAAGGGTGAAGAATTTGGGGAGGAGTTGCAACCAAGGGATACATAAAAGTAACCATATTTAGCTAAGGGGTGACCAACCAATTGTGTTCTTATACATAGATGGTTTTTCAACACTACGTGGGTTGCAGGTTTCTTAACGCACTATGTTTTCCAACCTTCTATTATATAGACAATATGATTGTAATTAAAACCTTTTGTTGTTTACACAATACAAATGTAATTAAAATAACATCTTCAAAATATATAACAAGTCTTAAGTAGACTAAAAATTGTGTTTCAACTCTCTCAAATTAATAAACTATACGCATGTTGGAAAACACTGTGGGTTGTATTTTATATATTTTTGCTTGTTGTAAGTTGAAGGGTGGAATTTTTACTTTTGTGCTTGATGTTCTTTTGCTAGTCGTGTTTAGTTTTATGTTCACAAATGTTTGACTTCACTAGTTCAAATCTAGTTATAGAATCATCTTTCACTTTCTCTGCTTAAACAAATTCATATGTAATACAAAATTTGTCAAGTTTATCCACTTTTGCATTGTGATTTTTCCATTGCACATACTTCACGTGCTCCTTCCTCAACTTCTCAAGAGTGGTAAAAATCTCTTCAGTTAAAACAATATCTATCTCATTAAGTTTGATCTCCTTGTTTTCAAGTGTTTTTTGAGCAGATTCCTTTTCAATTTGATAAATTATAAAACTTGTTGCCTCTAGATTTGCATTTTTTTCTTCGCCTTTACACATGCTTTGTCAATTTATCAAGAGCATGAAGAATCTCTTAAGTCAACACAGTATCTATCTCATTCACTATGGTTTTCAATGCAACTAAGCTTCACAATTTATTGCAATTGTGGTTTACAATTAAAATTTATTTTCGAATTCTTCATATGTTTCACAAATAAATGCACAAAAAAATAAAGTGTTTTAGCCTATGTTCATTAAGTGCTTTACTGATTCATTTTTTTATCAACATATGGAAATAACATTTTGTTTTCTTTTGGCAATGCTGGCAGCCATAGAAGTAATTACATATTATTATTCATGTTACACTTATAGGCTACATATAAAGTTTCAAGTTGAACTTCTCATTGTGTTGTTCAACTTGCACTTTTTTAGTTCATGAATTGTCATATACGCTTTTGTTGGTCATGTTAAGTCACCCCAAATGAAAGGCTCAATATCACAACATGCATGCTTAGGTAAAACAGGTTTGTACACCCCTTATACTATGAGGTCTCAGTTTTTTTTCATGTGAGGTTGTGATTTTACCTGTGGTCTTTATGTCTGCTTGGAGGTTCAACTAGACACTGTTTTTTTCAACCTGCATTGGTTGACATGATGGTTGATAGGAAAATTTACACATTTATGCCTTTCATGATTCACTCCATTACTGAATTCATGATTTTGTCAACAAATGCAAAAAATGTTTTATTATTTTGGTGTTGCTAGTTGCAATGGATGCACATTTATTTACATACAAGGCTGTCATAAAAGGTTTTGGTTGCACTCTAACCCTTCCTCTCCATTAACACATACACATGCACCACAACCAATGTATTTTGGTGTTGCTTGGAGGTTCAATTAAACACTGTTTTTTTCAACCTGCATTGGTTGACATGATGGTTGATAGGAAAATTTACACATTTATGCCTTTCCCGATTCACTCCATGACTGATTCATAATTCTGTCAACAAATGCAAAAAATGTTTTATTATTTTGGTGTTGCTAGCTGCAATGGATGCACATTTATTTACATACAAGGTTGTCATAAAAAAATTAGGTTGTACCACAACAAATACACATGCACCACAACCAATGTATCTTCCCAAAATAATACATCTGTTGTTGCAACTATAGAAGTAATTACATAGTGTTATGCACATTACACTCATACGCCACATACAAATTTGCAGGTTGAACCACTCATCGAGTGGTTCAACCTTCACTTGTTTATTTCATGAATTTTTAGATGTGCCTTTGTTGCACATGTTAAGTCACCTTAAATGGATGGTGGTGCTTCCTCAGGTAAAAGAGGTTTGTACACCCCATATACTCTGAAATCTTAGTTATATTTACATGTAGGATTGTGAATTTACTTGCAGTCTTTATGTTTGTTTGGAGATTCAACTACACGCTATGTTTTCCAACCTACATTGGCTTTCATCATGGTTGATAGGAAATTTTACACCTTTCTACCTTTCCCCATTCTATGGATTACTAGTTCATTTTTTTGTCAACAAATGCAACAAACATGTTATCATTTTCGTGTTGCTGGCAGTAATGGATGAACTTTCTTTTAATATACAAGGTTGTTGTCAAAGGTTTTTGTTGCCCTCTAACCCTTCCTATCCTTTAAAACATACACACGCACCACAACCAACGTATCTTCCCAAAATAATATATTTGTTATTGCAATTTTAGAAGTAGTTACATATTGTTATGCACGTTACACTCCTACGCCACATACAAAGTCATAGGTTGAACCACTCATCACGTGGTTCAACCTTCACTTGTTTATTTCAATGCCTTGCTAGATTTGTTTTTGCTCCTCATGTTAAGTCATGCCAAACGGAAGGCTGAATACCACAACATGCCTCCTTAAGGGTATGTGCAGGATCATGGGGGTCCAAACTATGCCTCTAAGTGGCGATGAAAATTCAAAAAATTAGAGTTAGGCAAATTGACATAAAAATTTGAATAGGTTATTAACATAATTTGAAAAATATGTAAGAACAAAAGTTGTAGAAAATTGAATATAGTTTCTAGGCTACTAGTCCTTTTTTGGAAAAAAGTAAATTTGTTTTGAGAAAATTTGAAATTTCAATGCAGTGGTACTAAAATTTTAGGAAAAAGATAAGAAGCAGGTGTGTGTCTGACCACCCTAAGTACAAGAAAAACATAATTTTTTTTCTAAATTTTTAAATATAAGTAGAGGACACATGTCCAGATGTGACGGATTTTTTTTTGTAATTTTTTTCCACATAAATAATTAGTTATGATTTTTTTACTAGAACTTTTCAGAATTATTAAAACGTTTATGTCTGACCACCATAACTTGGTCAAAAAATTATGAAATTCAATTTTTTATCCTATAGTATGTGAAGCATAGAATGTGGTGCATCTTGTAGATTTGAAAAATGTTTAGTTTGAAAGTTATAGAAGTTTTTCAATCAGCCTGTCAATCAGGACTTAGACGTAATGTAGGTAGAAAATCAATAATAATTATTTATTTAATTCAAAATAAGGAAAAAGTTATATTGGTGGAAAGCTGCCAATTTTTTCTATAAACCCTTTTTGTTTGATGAAATTCAGGTAAAAAAAGTTGTCAGCCACAA
The DNA here is from genome assembly GCA_007258455.2 of Sequoia sempervirens. NCBI lineage: Eukaryota > Viridiplantae > Streptophyta > Pinopsida > Cupressales > Cupressaceae > Sequoia > Sequoia sempervirens. The sequence goes on along the minus strand of VDFB02375567.1, from coordinate 5,409 downwards.
GGGCAAACTTCTGAAAACTAAACAAATTTTCAAAAACACATTTTTTGGGTTGACTTTCCAAGTTAGGAAATCCCAAGCCTAATCCCGAACAAATATTTGTTACCAAACGGATATCCATTATTAGAAGGATATCCGTTATTACACGGATATCTGTTAATTATATTTTTTTTTATATTTATAATACATAATATTATATAATATGTATTATATATATGTATTATGTATTTATAATACATATATATAATATTATGTATTATATATAATATATTATATAGTATATTATATATTATGTATTATTATATTATATATTAATATATAATATTATAATATATATTATGTATTATATATTATATAATAATATAATATATAATATATATTATTATATTATACTATATAGTACATATTTTCTATATAGTATACATATTAATTATTATATATAGCATATAGTATATATATATATGAAATATTATATATTATATTAATATTATGTAATATATATTATATAATATATTTAATACATAGTATATATTATATATTTATTAATGTGTGGCCAATTTACAAGAAAGAGAGGGAGAGAGAGGGAATGGGGGGGACTTGAGAGAGAGGCGGAGAGAGAGAGAGGGGGGGAGAGAGGGAGGTATAATATATTATATATTATATATTATATAATATAATATAATATTTAATATATGTAATATATATTATATATAATATATATTTTGTAATATATATTATATATTTAATACATTGTCTCCCTTTGAAAACAAGATGAGCTTTTTCTAAGTAGAATTAGAAAAAGGTTGTCACATCAATCTTATCCTATATCAGGTAACACTATTATTAGATAGGTTTCCCATCACATGCAATAATGGCAGGAGTTGAAATATAATTTGTATGGCATTATAAATGCTTATAGAAAACTTAAAAGCAGCTAAATATTAATAATGACAGGATTTCCCACCAATTTTCCCACCAAGGAAGATGAGTTGTAAAGAAAACTTAAAAGCAGCTAAATATTAATAAGACCAAGGAAAATGTACCACTGCTGGCAACATTATTGATGTGCAGCCAATTCACAAGAAAGAGAGAGAGGGAGGGAGTGGGAGGGACTTGAGAGAGAGGGAGAGAGAAATACCTTAGAAGTGGGAGTGAAAGACCTGAGAGGGATGGGGAGAGAGAGCTAAGAGGGAGAGAGAGAGAGGGGGGAGAGAGGGAGGTATAGAGGGAAGGAGAGAGAGATATATAGTTTGGAGGGAGAGAGGGAGTGAGGGAGAGAGAGAGGAGAGAGAAAGACCTGAGAGGAGAGAGGAGATGGAGAGAGGGAGGGAGAGAGGGAGAGAGAGAGAGAGTCTTGAGAGGGAGAGAGAGAGTTGAGAGGGAGAGCGGGAGGTAGAGAGAGAGAGAGAGAGGGGGGGGAAGGGGGGAGGAACCTAAGAGTGAGAGGGAGAGATAGACAAAGAGTTGAGATAGAGAGGGGGAGAGAGGGGGAGAGAGGGAGAGGGAGAGACCTGAGAGAGAGAGAAAGAGAGAGAGAGAGAGAGAGAGAGAGAGAGAGAGAGAGAGAGAGAGAGAGAGAGAGAGAGAGAGAGAGAGAGAGAGAGAGAGTTTTCCCGTGTTGGGACGGGCTCTAGAATAAGAAGTGACACAACCATGAAACAAAATCATTACAACTCAATTCAACATTCATGCCATTAAAACCTTCAAGTTTAATAAGATGTCATTAGATCATTCATGTAAAAGACCATAAAATCATCATGAATAAGAATCACTATCTTCCAATCATGGTACATAAACAAGAACATTATGCAACTTTCAAATAAAATCCTTAGAAGACATCAAGATACATGTTAATTAGATTGTTCATGTGAAATCTATACACTGATTATGATCAACAAATAAGTCATCAGTCAACCATGATGCATGAATAAACACTATATACATTAAAATACACTAAATTAATAGATTATTTAATATTTATACTATTAAATATTTATAAATTCAACGCTAAAAATATCCATCCAACCAAATTCTTTATAAAATATCCATCCAACAATTTTTTTTATAAAATATCCATCCAAGATCAATTTTTTTATAAATATAAGATCATTGTCTTAATAAAGTTTTGCGGCTCTCAGATGCATCTATTCATTTCTTTGTGTTTTCCTCTTTAGATTGGGACTATCTCCTTTCCTCTAGCCATCATTGATGCTCGTCTAAATCCACTTCCATGAACCTACATGCATAAACAATAGTTTGCATTTTTTATGCAAAATGCCTCAATAATGGGTGAACACATTCTTCATTTTGAATAGTGTTAACTTGATCCTGAATGGTTCTAACATTCACATCGAATTTTTCTTGAAAGAGAGCACCATCGGGTGCAGGTGGTGGAGGTGGGGGGTTTCAAGGTGGAGTGGGTGGAGGTGGAGTGGTTGGAGCTAGAGGGCATGGATCCATGATTTAGATATAAGTGATCCTGCATTAAATTTGTAATTGAAAAATGTAAGATACATGTTTAAAATCCCCTTAAACCATTCAATATAAATGACTTAATTAAATACAAATGAAAAAATGTGTAAAGCTCATTTATGTCTAAGGCATGTAAATGGAAAACAAATAATTGTTAAAGTGATGTGAAATCTCATTGAAAAATACATTAAATTTTTACCTTGCTGCAATGTAGAAGTGTTAAGCTCCAAATTGATTCAACAAAGGTGGAAGTGTCAAGCTCCAAATTGATTCAACAAAGGTGGAAGTGTTACGCTCCAAATTTCCAATACTAAGTGAATCTGTATACATAGTTAGTAATGGTTAAACAAAACTTGTCCCTGCAACCATAGGGAAATGGGAAAAGTTAATGGGTAATAATTGATAGGTTGTGTGGGAGGCTATCATTTGTATATGATTCAATATAATAGCCTCCTACATAGCACATTGATTATTACCCATTCACTTCGCCCATTTCCCTATGGTTGCAGGGACAAGTTTTGTCTGGTCAGTACTAATAATGGATCCAGATTCACCAAGAATTGGAAATTTAGAGCACTTCCAATAAGGATCCTTTCTATTTTGAGAGCTAAGGAGAGTCTAAACAATTAAAAAATTAATAAAAAACAAATTGTTTAGCAAAGAAATACTAATTTAAAAATAAGAAACAAAGCAAGAATTTAAGAAACTTGAAAATAAGTGATAAAGAATAATGAAAAATAGATAAGAATGTAAAATAGTTTTAAAAAATGGAGAAAGGAGGTATGAAAGTTCTATTTTATGTTTTTTTAGTATGCTAGGTTCAATTTTTTGTTTTTTTTCTAGTAATAAAGGTTCCATTTTTTTGTTTGATATTTTTTTTTTGTTTTTCACTAACTAGGGTTTCAAATTTTTCTGTAACTTTAAATAGAAATAAAAAAATTCCAAAAATCTACAAAGATTGCAAAAAAAATCTTAAATTTATTACTAATTAGCAAAAAAAATTGAAAAAAAGCAAAAACAACATACTTGGAGGTTGTTGCTTGACTGTTGCGTCGCCAAAATGAGGATTGGTCCATGAAAATGAGGAAGGATTTGCGTTATAAAGTATTCAAAGAAACAGATATCCATTACTAACTAATATCCGTTATTAATGGATATTCATTTATTATATCATAAATTTATTGTATATATATAATAATATATAATATATAATATATATAATAATATATAATATATAATATATAATATATAATATATATAATATATTATATAATATATAATATATTATATTATATATTATATATTATATATTATATAATATCTAATATCTAATATATATGAAATATATTATATATTGTATATTATATTTAATACGTTGTCTCTGTTTAAAAATGAAAGAACAAAACATATATCTGCTAAAAACGGATATCCATTAATATCGGATATCCATTATGCAACACCATATTGATTTTTCATGGGGCATCAATATCCAAAGGAGTTAATAACAGATATCTGTTTGGAATGGATATCCAGTTTTTTAATTATAAATTTATTACATATAAATATACTATATATTGTATAATATATATTATATATTAAATATATTATATTATATATTAAATATATTATATTATATATAAAATATATTATAGTATATATTATATATAATATATATTATTTATATTCTAGATATATTGTATATATATTAAAGTAAGTGCACCAAGATGGTTCCCAAAAAAGGGGGCTTAAGTGGCCACTTTTTTTCTAAAATCAGGAAATACTGACCTTGAACATGAAATTGAGGATAGTTACACTCAAATTTTTGAGATGGAACAAAAACAAGGATCGAAGTGCTCCGAGTCTACTTTCTAAACTACTAATTTATTTTGAAAATGGTTGAGATTAAGGGGTTCAAAAGAGGGATGTACACAAATTGGTACTATTTTTGTCAGAAAACATAACATAGCAACTCTTGTACGACCTGAGCACGGTGAGCTTTTTTGTAGTATTTTTAAAATCGCTACAGTCAAAAGTTAGCTAACAGTATCTAGTTGATGCATGATTTTTCTAATAATTTTTTAATGAATATTTGATTTTTTACTAATTTTCTGGTGACACTAAAGAGAATTCTTGGCCGGTTCCCAAAATTTTTTAAAAGAAGGTAATTGATTTTTAAAAAAAAAATGTAGAATAGAGTCTAGTTTCTAAAAATGTAATTTATTTGAAATTTTGATGAACGGTTAATTTATAACGAAAAAAAAACCAAACACTACTTTTTGGCGAAAAAGAGACATACAAACAAAAGAAATTATGGATGAAAGGCTTAACATTGTTAAAAAGTGAAAAAAATTACATCATTGGATAGCTAAGAGAGAACCTAACATTACCCATGTGTTTTCTTTTGTCGATATTGAACCAGATGCAATCCTGATGGTGAACACAAACCCGATTATGTGAAAAAATTGTAGAATTTGCAAAAACACGTCTCTGGTCATTGGGAATGCCCTCCAAGCCTTTGGGTTGGTATTCCAAGGCAACTGCCAATGCTAAGGCTCGGGGATTCCCAAAGAAAAATATAGCACGCTCGCGTTATAGCGCGAGCGCGTTATTTCCTAGTTTTGATCTTGTTATGTTTCATCGATATGTGTCCTTTTGCCTCTTGCATGTTGCTGTAGCATTCTGTTTGTTATGCTAAAACCAAAGAAAATCCTCCTATCCCAATGTGTTTCGCTATGACCTCATGGAGTTAGGGAAACATCATGTAGATAATGCTTCATTATACAGAGAGTCACCCCGAATGCCATCTCCCTGTCACTGAGACATAAGAAATTTTCTTACCTAAACGTGCTTCCTTGCTTCATCTGTTTCGCTATAACCTTGAGATATCAGAGAGACATCTCACAAATTAGACTTTGCTTTACCAAAAATCTTCATTCATCA